>JBBPJU010000006.1:0-111545 GCA_038088875.1 Austroboletus festivus | reverse complement strand
GAATATGAAATATTATTATTCTATTTTATTGTATTCAAACTCTTTCAAAAATAAATAACACGAATAAATCCTTAATCCCAGGGACAATCTGTTGAACAATAAATCTAAGCATTGTTTGCTGGACTTTTCCGGTCCTGCCCCAGGTGTTAGCTTGATCTCCGCAATCATGTGTAATCTAGTCTCCTCAGGGACAGGATGTCTCTGCAATACCCCACTCCCTTCTCCCCCACACACTGAGTAGTCATTCCACTTAGAAGAAGAGAAAAAGCCACCCCCTTCCTAAAGATAATATAGAAAGTCCTAGACTGACCATCAACTAGGGTCAGAAGTCAACAGAACAACCATGGACAACCTCTACCTTGGAAGGAGAGCTAAGAGCAAGAATCGCCAGATGACTAGGGAAAGTCTTACCTGGATGGAAGGTGAGAACATAAGCCATCATTAGTAAAGCTGAACTATTACAGAAGAGTTATGGCTGAGGCTAGATTGTATGCCCAGCATAACAGATTCAGTTTAAATCTTACATTAGAGTTTAGACCTGAACTAACAGGAAGCTCTCTCACACCACCTTTTCTCTTTTTATATCTTCAGGGCAGTGTGTGCAGCCTTTTATATCAATCATTTATCTCAGACACTTTTCCCCTTGACCTGTCCAATCCTGGATAAGATTTAATCCCCAGACTTAGGAAGGGGATTTCCATCACTTTCATATTTAGTATATAAGTGCCTGTACTATACCGGGATATTTCTCCAGTGGAGTCAGCTGTACCTTGAAATGGTGGACGCATTACTGTTTCTTGAGAGAGTTCTTGTGTGACAGGTTCTAGCCCTGTGCCTTATCTTCACCACCAAATTCTTCGCCACCTGAGAGGCCATCCTTTCCATTTGTATCCAATACAGACTGAAGCTTGCTGCTTTCAATCAGTACATTGCTTGGAGGCTCAGACTCCTCATCCTGCATTTCATATCAAAAGAATCTAAGTCTACACAACCACCCCCTGTCTCATCAGGAAGGGAATTACTACCGCCAAGATTAGGGGCCAATCTGGATCAGAAGAAGAACCCCCCTCCCCGACCACAGAGTCTATTTGAAGGACCCCTGTCCCAGACTCACTTCAAGTTCCCAGGAGCAGACCAACTCCTAGAACTTCTCCTATCTCCCATCCCCATCCCTCACCAAGTACTCCTCAAGTTACTCAAGGATCACCCTCATTTACATTATCTTCTCTTCCAACTGAGCACGCCTACCACATGACCCCTCCTTCATGAGTGGATATACCAATACACTCTCAAACATTTTCAGGAGGAGGAACAACACCTCAGACAGCTATTCTCCCAGCTCTCCATCCCACCCCCAGCCAACAGCTATCTGAGTACTTTGCAAACAGACCACCATGATCTCCCAGAATCACTGACCTGGTTATCTGTGCCCACCTCGAATCTACAGAATGAGACATTGAAACCATCATTGCCACCACTGCCACCTTCAAACAATTAAGCAATGTGGAGGTAGAAGAATGTTTCCCATTCGCTTTCAAAAAGAAGATGGATTCTAAAATATCAGAGATAAAGGCAGCCCTATTCACCAATTTTTCTGGAAATAATAAGGATGCCCAATGGTGGATTGCCACTATGACCAACTATTTCAATGTAAATACCCATATATACTTGGATGATGCTAGCCAAATAGTCACTGCCCTTAACAAGATGTCTAAGGAAAGAGGGAGAGTCTATGCCAAAGCATGCTACATGACCTCTAGGGGAGAGAAAGAAAAACAACAGACTTAGAATGATTTTATAGAAAAGTTCACCACCTCATTCATCTCCAAAGAAGAGAAAGCCGATGCTAGGAGAAAGATAGGAAACTTAAAGCAAGAATGGAGAGGATCAACTGTGAAAACTACCCAGAAATATATCCAAGACTTCCAGTTACTAGCCACAAAGTCCAGAGTAATGGACGAAGGAGCCCTCTGTAAATGGTTCATCAGAGGGCTGAACAACAATCTCACCAGAGATATCATCAGAATAAATGAGCCCACCACACTTAAAGGATGGATGGAATCAGCTCAGAAACAAGTATGACAACTGGAAAGGATATAAGACCTCGGTGGAGGAAGATTCACATACCAAGATAGTGGTACAGGATGAACTTCAAGGAATCCTAATGCCACGGATGTTGATGCCATCCACCTATCACCTGTTAAAAGAGCCAGATACATAAAAGGGGGTTTGTGCTTTATATATCACCAAAAGGGATGCTCCTCCAGGAACCACAGATACCTCAGGAATGGCAAATTCATAGGCAAGACTTTTGACTCTTCAAATAGGGTGAGGGTGAGGGAAGTAAGGGAGGAAACACAGGGCACTCCAAAAGACAAAACTTTGGAGTATATCCAAAAGATACTTACAGAAAAGAAAGGAATCAACAAGGAAATCCTCTGAGTTTTACAACAGGTCTATGAAGATGACCAATATGCTGATGAAGAATCAGAAGGGGAAAGGGAAGAACAACCAGCTGAGCATATCAACATCCTCTCTACCAAAGTAATGGACAAGATAGCTAAGATTAAGGGTTTTTAAAGGGAAAATGAAGGTTAATGTCCAAATCCCCAAATAACTCACCAAATGTAATATATTTGAAAGAGAGAAGGTCCATGACAATCCCAATAAAAGTTTGAACCCCATCTGGAATCATTGACACAGAAGCCCTGATCGACAGCAGGGCAACCAGAAACTTTATCAGTGCCAAGTACATGCAGAAATGGAAAATTCCCCTATCCCCACTAAAAATACCATGAAATGCTATAAACACCAATGGATCACATAATGCTGGAGGAAGTATCACCAAACAAGGATTTATAACAATGATAATCAGAGAACAAACCTCACAAAGAAGCCTACTAGTCTTAGGCCAAGGGAAAACTCTGATCATATTGGAAATGGCCTGACTAGCTAAAGAAAATCCATTAATCGATTAGGAGAAAAGAGAGATTCTCCTAGTAAGCAATGAAGGAGCAGATCAATCCTTACACATGGCATAGCGATACCTTGCCAAATATATTGCTAAAGATCTGGACAACCTGTCTGAAGAAGTAATCATCAGAGAAAGCCTTATGGATGAGGAGATTAGGAAAACTATGGTCTCCACAGAAATCACTAATAAAGAAAGAATAGAGAAAAGAGAGCTTCCCCATGAATACAAGGAATACAAGGAGGTCTTTTCAGAAAAGGCCATGATGAAAATGCCTCCAGAATGGTCCTATGACCACAAAATAGAGTTGAATCCAAAATTTACCCTAAAACGAGCAAAAAATTACTCCCTAAATCCTGAGGAAATGAAAGCCTGTCAGGAGTTCATTGACAAACATCTGAAGAGTGGAAAGATCACTCAATTCATCTCCCCCTAGGCCTCCCCCTTTTTCTTTGTCAAAAAAAAGGATGGGAAATTGTGCCCTTATCAAGACTATCAATACCTTAACTCTATGATAGTCAAAAATGCCTATCCATTACCCCTCACTGTGGATCTAATTGACAAAGTCTGCCACTCAAAGATCTTCACCAAGATGGACATCTGATGAGAATATAACAATGTGAGGATCGCTAAGAAGGATCGATGAAAGGCAGCATTCATAACACTAATGGGGCTATTCGAACCAACCATAATGTTTTTTGGATTATGCAACTCCCCAGCCACCTTTCAGGCACTGATGGATGACATCTTTGCTGACTACTTAGCCAAAGGATGATTAATCATCTATATAGATGACCTCCTCATCCACTTCACCAACCAAAAGACACATCATGAGCAAACCAAGAAAGTTCTAGCCAGACTAGCCAACAACCAACTCTTCCTCAAACTAGAAAAATGTACCTTCAATGTAGAGTACCTTGGAATAATCCTCTGAGAAGGGAGTGTAGCAATGGACCTCATAAAACTATGAGCCATTGAAGACTGGGAACCACCAAAAACCATAAAACAAGTCTGATCTTTCTTGGGATTCTGCAGTAGGAAATTTATCCCAAACTTCTCCCAATTAGCCCGACCACTCACTGCATTAACAATAAAGGGAAAATGGTGAGATTGGACTTCAGTGAAGATTGTGATGTGATCTATGGGTATAGATTCAAGACACAAAGAATTCCTGGCATTCAGCTGTCACTCAACAGTAGACAGGAGACTGAAAGAAGTCCGGGATATGAATAGAAGTCTTGATCAGTGACCTTCACTTAAGGGGCAACTGTTTAATCAAATACCATGTAGATTAAATGTAGATCTAGTTAGGGAAACTACTGTACAAGGCAGTAATATTTATAGGGGATAGGGGAAACTACTATGACTATAAGAGATGATCATAGGTAGATGGAGGACTGTCCTCTGAGCAAAGGGTTTTCATAGATAAGCATAGGTGAGGGAAGGAATGACCACACCAGTGTAAGGGTGCAATCGCAAGGGAAAGTAGTTCATGACAAATGGGGATAGATAAAGAAATAGAGAGCAAGATAAGATGTGCATATAATGAGAGTAGGGCATGGATGCATCACATTCATGTGGGATTGGTGGGCCACTCAGGTGCAGGTGTGGTCTCCTCCAAGGGGATTGGTGAAGCTTGGACATTCCACCATCCAGGAATGGCTTCCCCTAGAGGCTCCTCTTCCCAAGTAGCTCCTTCTGCCTCTCCTCCCCAGAATTGATGTTGTTCATCTGTACTCCCTCCATATGTGGCTGTAGCGATATTGGCATTGAGACAAGACCTATCTCCTTTGTGAGGAAAAGGAGTGGCCCTTCTCAGGTAGTCCACATGGTGCATAACATTACCCCATTGATAAGGTTGATGAACCTCATCAATCTCATCCCAGTCCATCATCCAGCTAGTTAGAGGCACTCTCTGCATGACTGGGGCAAAAATGTTGGGGGTGGCCTGGGGCATCCTCTCTGCAGTAGAGGCAGGTGTAGTGGGGGCAGAAGGGTCAGAGATGGTGGGGACTTCCACATTGATAGCATTGGTAGCTTCAAGCTGGAGTTGGCGAGGTTGGGGTGTTATTTCGGTGGATAGAGATTCAGGTGGTGAGAGGTCCCTTAGGTCACTGAGGATGTCTGGGTATGGGGTGAGAGAACAGAGTGGTTGGGAGGATAAGCTGTCGCAGTGGGGCATCTTTAACTTCTCCTTCAGATCTCTCTGCAACTTTAGGTGCCTTAATCTCTATAAGAGATTAGGAGATATGAATTGGGATGGGAAGAAGATTCTCTTGTTCTTCACTATCTCCTGGTTCTCCTGTGTGCTGTCTAATTGCCTCAGTCTTAAACAGGAAACTGCTCCCATTAAGAAAGGTGAACTGTCCCACAAGCTTGATGTCAACAAATCCTCACTGTCCCAAAGTTCTGGGGAGCTGAAATAACCTAAAAGAGTTGTATCATCAGTCTAACCACCAGAGCCTCAACCACTACCGGAGTGAAGGGATGTAGTGATAAGATCCAGTTTCAAGAGTTTCTGGTACTCTTACTAGAGGGGACTCTTAGAGGGGAATCTCCAAGACTTCAGAACTAGGGAGCCAGCTCTGCAATCCTGGGCTTTATATACTATCCTACTGTATGTATATGTTTGGTTCTACCATAACAGGAACACCCAATAGGAATATTCTAAAGTATTAAGGAATTCATGTATTCCTATGGATCTAAGATATATTCAGTAAAATATATATAAAAGGAATGTGGCACCACTTGTGGCAGCCAATCATAATGGTTTCTTAATAGAACCTGTGCACACCAGTGCAAGGCTATACATATACCCTGTACCCATCTAGAGTCAAGGTGAGTCATAGATAAGACGGTTCATATCCACCAATAGGGTTAGATCCTGAATATGAAATATAAAAGGAAATTAAAAGCATACGTTTACCAGCAGATATAGGTAAGAACTTCTGAAAGAGAAGCCTGCGGTAATTAAATACTTGAGGTTCAAGCATGTTCAACATGCATCTTCAATGAGGTAAGAAGCAATGAATGCTTCTATGAAATGGATGTGGCAGCATGCTGCACACATGAGGCATAGACATGTGTTTGCTGCATGTTTTAGGGTTCAAAGGAGATCTATCGAAGATCCTCCAATGTCTGGGTTTCTATAAATAGTAAGTACTTCCCACGAATGTGGAAAAGCACTAAGTTCAATAGTAATAGAGATTGACTAGCAATCCTTCTAGTGTTCAGTAATAGGCATCAAGCCTAGATGTTTTCAATAAACTATCATGCAGATCACATGACAAGTCATGTGACTGGTGTCATGATGTCATAAGCATGTGATCTTGAAGTCATGTGACCATTGTAAGATCAAAATAAAAGTTGAATAAAGTAGAGTCATAATAGAAGCGGGAGGTAGATGGAATAAAGTCTGCTGAAGAAGGTGGAGGCAGGGAGGTGTTTAATAAAGAATCCCAGTCCACAGAAGTGGAGCATGTTGAGGGTCTGAGTGCCCACTGTGTGGAGATTTTCTGCGATCACCTTAGTAAGGTTCACCATTGGATCTTCTTCAATGAGGAGCCTTGTGGAGACATAGCTGTGATAGGTTTTAATGAGGATGATGATGAAGGATAGTTTTCATAACTCCAGGTTGGCCTCTAATAAAGCCAGTCCTTGAGGGTTGTCCAATATGGCAGCATATGTGATTCTTCTATAAGAGGGGGGGAGAATCTAGAGATTGAAGATGTCTTTGACTAGGGCAAGAATGAGAGACATAAATAGAGATGAAAATGGCGGTGTGAGAGCTGAGATTGAGATCGTCAGCATATAGTTCAAAGCCAAGTTGGATAACAAAGTGCAAGGTAATTAAAATAGGAAGAGGGGGGTACCCATGTGATATAAGGAATGAAAGGGAATGATTGATGAGAAGGAGGGGAATGATGGGCTAGTAGTGATAGTGATAGGGGCAGTAATTGATTTTGCAATAGCACTCATGGGTCTGGATGTGTTGTTGATTATAGTGCCTTTTTTTTTTGGAACAAAAATGGAGATACGGGAAAAGCAATAGGAGTATTTGGTGGATTCATTTGTTTTTAGTGAGAATTGATAGAAATCACAGCAGACAGTGGGTTGCTTATCATCAATCATAATTTGTGTTTTCTTTTATACACTGCTAGGGTCTTATTGGCATAGGTGAAGTTGCTTTCTGGCTCCCAAGTGTTTTCTGAGGTCAAGTATCCCTTCTATTGAACTAAATAGGACTTGCGTCCTAAGTATCCTCTGTGGTTGATGATACATTCAATCTCATATTCCTCCTCATCACCTATGATCTTGGGTGGAGGTGGCATTCCGGCAATCCCATATTCATCATTTTGGACAAATGGGGATAGAAGGGAAGTGTGGAATATGTTATGGATTTTCCAGGTCAAGGGTAAATCCAATTGATACATCACAGGTGAGAGAGCTTTCATAATGGGAAAGGGTCCTTTCCATTTAGGACCAAGCTTTTTAGATGGATAGGAGGTTTTTAGGTTTTTATTGGATAGCCACACCTTATCACCTTTCTTCCAAGATTTGAACTTTAGGAAAGCATGGGAGAATAGTTGGGCATTGGTAATCACTGCTAGTGCTTCATTCCTGGCCTCATTCAGGAGTGTTAGATGTTTTTCCAAAGTTGGATTTGGGGTTTTTCCCATGGGTGGATAAGCTCTGGGTTCATATCCCATCATGAGGTGGAAAGGGGTTTGTTTGGTGGCAGAGTGGACAGAAGCATTATGATTGAATTCTGCCATCAGGAGTAGTTCGCTCCATCAATCCTGTTGTTCTTGGCAAAATATTCATAGGTAGGTTTCCAATTCCTAATTTACTCTTTCTGTCTCTCTGTTGGTTTGTGGATGGTAGGTGGTTGATAGGGCTACATCATACTCCAAGAGTCAGGCTAGCTCTTTAGTGAAGGTGGATGTGAATTGGTGTCCTCTGTCAGAAATCACCTTGGAATGTAGTCCAAATTGGAGAAATACATGTTTAAAAAAAAGCATTGCTATCCCCACGGTGTCCACTGTTTTAGTGGTAGGGATGAAAATTGCCCCCTGGCTAAGGCCATGGTCTACCACAACCAATATAGAGTCTGTGCTCTGGAAAGGGGGAAGGTCCATAATCATGTTCATGGAGATGATGTGGAACAGATGGAGACTGGTGGCAGGAATAGGGATCAGGGGTGGATGTGTTGGGTTATTGATATTTTTATTTTGTTGGCATATTGGGCAACCAGCAATGTATTTTCTGATGAATGTAGATAGCCCAGGCCACCAGTAATCCCTGGACAGGAGTTGAATGGTACAGTGTTGTCCCCCATATCCTCCAGTGGTGGAGGAGTGGATGGTGTGTATGAGGTCTTTTTAGGCCTCTGGGAGAATGTAGAGGCAATGTCTGAAGTAGAGGTGCCCTTCTTCGTATGACCAGTCAGATGGATGGGATTTGTCTGGAATGTGGTTTTCTTTGTACAGGTGTTGGAATGCCTCTAACACCAGTGGATCTTTTTCAGAGGATGTTCTTATCTTATCTTTCAGGGTCAGATCTATTTAATTGACAAATAACCCCTCTGGGAGAAGTTGGAGCTCTATGTTGTCATTGGCTAAATTAGGGTTTGGCAATTGAGATAGGGTGTCAGCTGGCCCCATTTAGATTTTCAGAAGGTGGTGGAAGATAAGGTCATACTCTTGAAGAAATAATTGCCACTGGGCATGTCTTCTGGAGAGTTTTCTTGCTTCCTTGAAGTAGAGGAGGTTTTTGTGGTCTGTAAGGAGGGTTACTGGGTGGTTGGTTCCACTAAGATAGTGTCTCCAGTCATCCAGGGCATGGATAATACTAAGTAATTCCTTGTTGTAAATGTCATAATTCCGTTCTGCAGGAGACAGAATGCTAGATCTGTATGTATATGGGTGGAGATCTCCATTGGCATCTTTTTGCATTAGTACCCCCCCAGTCCCTACCAGGGAGGCATTCATCATAACAAAGAATGGTCATTTTGGGTCTGGGATGGAGAGTATGGATTGTTTGAGGAATTGTTTCTGTAGTTCCTAAAAGGCTTTTTCTTGTGAATCCCCCCATTGCCACTTAGTCTCCTTCTTGGTGAATTTGATGAGTGGTCTTGCTTTGGTGGAGAATCCCTCTATGAACTTCTGGTAGAAGTTACAGAATCCCAAAAAGGAGTGGACTCCTTTTACAAAAGTGGGGGGATTTCATTCTTTGATAGCTTTCAACTTTACCAGGTCCATCTCAATCCGTCCCTCAGAGATAATCATTTTCAAGTACTCAGTGGTGGTTGTATTAAAAGAGCATTTTTCCAGTTTGAGATATAGTTTGTGTTCCACCATTCTTTTCAAGACCTTCCAGGTTCTGTCATCATGGGTTCTCTAATCAGGGGAGTGGATGAAGAGATCATCCATGTATATTATTAGCCACCCTTCAGCTAGATAGTTAGCGAAGAGGTCATCCATTAGGGCTTGGAAGGTGGCTGATGAATTGCAAAGTCCGAAGAACATTACTGTTGGTTTGAATAGTCCTATTGGTGTGATGAAGGCAGCTTTTCATTGATCCTCAGGTACAATTAGTATGTTATTGTACCCCCATTGTACATCCATTTTGGTGAAGATCTTAGATTTTCTTAATTTGTTGATTAGATCTCCAATCAGGGGTAACAGATAAGCATTTTTGACTGTATGCTCATTCAGATACCTATAATCTTGACAAGATTGGAGCTTTTCATCTTTCTTATTGACAAAGAAAAATGGGGAAGGCTGAGGTGACTTGGAGTGTTGGATCTTTCTGCTTGTGAGGTGTTCTTCAATAAACTTTCTGCAGGCTTCTGTTTATTCTGGGTTGAGGGGATAGTTTTTTGCTCTTTTGGGTGTAAAAGACAGGAGGAGATTGATGTGGTGGTCATAGGCTTGTTTCGGGGGTAGGGCAGTAGTGGCCTCTTCCAAGAAAACCTTATGATATTGCTGGAATTTCTCTGGCAAGGTAACTTTCTCTTTCCCTTCTTTCTTGGCAAGTTCAGTTAAGATGGTCACTTTGTGAATTTCATCTTCCCTGGTACAGCATCAGATGAGAACCTCCTTGTTTGGTTCTTTGGCCAGGTTGGTGGTTAGGTACTTTATCAAGTACCTTTGCTCCTCCAGGTGTGTTCCCTTTTTCCCCCCTTTCAGCTCTTATTGGACCCAATCTATCATGGGGTTGTGGCTTGCTAGCCAGCTCATCCCGAGTATCATGTTGGTTTTACCACTTCTAATCATCAAATAATCTCGTGTTTCCCTTCTTCCTCCAATGGAAGTGGTGATGGTGATTTTGTGGGTGATGTCTCCTCCTTGGTTGGTAGTACCATCCATGTTAATGGCCACTCATTTGATTTTCAGTTTAGTGAGGGGAAGTCATAGTTTTCGGGTGATGGATTTATTAATGAAGCAATTTGTTGCTCCACTGTCAACTAGGGCTTTGATCTCAGTGGTTCTTGGAAGTACTTGAATGGGGATGGTGATTGATTCTTGTTTTACAGATTGTACATTCCAGATTGTAGGAGAAGGACACACTGACTGAGCTCTCCTCATCAAAAACCCTTGGCCCTCTCAACTCGAGCCCATAGTTCTTCCGTGCTTATTTTAGCAATGGTTTCCTCCTCTCCTTGGTAAATTGGTTCCTCATAGACCTCTTTTAGGACTTTGATTACATCTTCTTCTTTGACATCTTTATCTCTGAGAACCTTAATGTAATTGGCAATTGCCAATGGAGTAGGGATGGTATTGGAGATCTCTTTAGTCTGTTCCCTCTTTTGAAACTTGCTGGTGGGGTGGGAAGATGTGCCTGGTCATGGATGGTTCCTTGTGGAGCACCCTACTTTGTAACAAATGAAGCAGCAATTTTCCTTTATGTGTTTGGCTTGATTGAATGGAGATAGTTTGATGACATCTACATCCATGGCATTTGGATCGTGCACCATTGGCTAAGCTTTAAACTGATTCCCTTTCAGGTCTCAGACTCTTTTAATTTGCCTTATTTGTTTGTGACTGGCCTTGATCCAGTCTTTAAGGGTTTTCAGCTTCTTTATTCCTATGACTTTTTCCACAATTAAGGGATTGAGACCCCTAACAAACCATTCCGTTAGGGCAGCATCATCTGTGAGCTTTGCTTTTCTGGCATAGAGCTGGAAGTCCTGTGTGTATTCCTGCAACCCTTTTGTTATAGGGAAGGACTCTTTATCCTTCTGTTTGAGAGCAGCTAACTTCCTCCTATGGTCCAGGTGGACCTTCTTGGATGAGAATGCTTCAAGGAACTTTTCCTTGAATGTTTTCCAACTTTGGGTGTTCAGGATAACTTCTTCTTCTCACTGATTATAGTATGCTTCTAAAAACATCTTTTCTCTTTCTTTGCTCATCTTATTCAGGGCAGTGTTGATCTTGTTCTGGTTATAGGTGTAGATATCATCATTCATATTGAAGTAGTTGCTCATGGTCATGATCCACCATGTAGCATTCTCTCCTTCTCTGGAGAAATCTGTTGGTAGCCCAGCTCATTTTTCTATCCTAGCTCTGGATATGACTGGTGGGTCTATGTCTAGGGCAAAGTCCTCAGATGTTGGGTGCAACATAGCTATATTAGGTGGGACAGGAGTTGAATTCCTGTTGGCTGTAGCAGTTTCTGTGTTAAGGGCCAGAGATCCAGGTAGACTTTGAGAAGGGCAACGATAGGTTCGGGTCAAATGGGGTTGGGGGTTGTGATGATGGCTAGGAGTCATAGAGCTTTCTTTGATTTGAAGTCTTCAAGACGAATCAGGGATGGGTTGGTTTCAGTAGGAGTTATCAATGTTTTGGTTTTCTTCTTCCTCTGATGGGAGATCAGCAATGGAGTAAATGTTGATGGATCTTCCCTAGTGGGAATTGGGGCCCACTAGACTCTTCTTGGTAGAACAAGGAGTGAACGAAGTTCAACTAGATCTTTTGTGATGTGATCTATGGATATAGATCCAAGATACAAAGGATCCCTGGCATTCAGCTGTCACTCAACAGTAGACAGGAGACTGAAAGAAGTCTGGGATATGAATAGAAGTCTTGATCAGTGACCTTCACTTAAGGAGCAACCATTTAACCAAATACCATGTAGATTAAACATAGATCTAGTTAGGAAAACTACTGTACAAGGCAGTTATATTTATAGGGGATAGGGGAAACTACTATGACCATAAGAGGCGATCATAGGTAGATGGGGGACTGTCCTCTGAGCAAAGGGTTTTCATAGATAAGTGTAGGTGAGGAAAGGTATGACCACACCAGTGTAAGGGTGCAATTGCAAGGGAAAGTAGTCCATGACAAATGGGGATAGATAAAGAAATAGAGAGCAAGATAAAACGTGCATACGATGAGAGTAGGGCATGGATGCATCACATTCATGCAGGATCAGTGGACCACTCAGGTGTGGGTGTGGTCTCCTCCAAGGAGATTGGTGGAGCTTGGACATTCCACCATTCAGGGACAGCTTCCTCTAGAGGCTTCTCTCCCCAAGTAGCTCCTTCTGCCTCTCCTCCCCAGATTTGATGTCGTCCATCTGTACTCCCTCCATATGCGGCCATAGTGATGTTGGCATTAAGCCAAGGCCTATCTCCTTCGTGAGGAAAAGGAGTGGCCCTCCTCAGATAGTCCACATGGTGTGTGACAAAGATGATGCCTTCTGGAGCCTCAAAAGGCTGTTTCTATGAACCCCCATACTTTGCTACCCCAACCCCCAAAAATCATTTTGAGTAACGACTGACACCTCCCTCTCCACTATCAGAGGAGTCTTAATGCAAAAAGATGGAAATGGAAATCTTCACCCCTGTGCATATAGATCCTCTATGTTTTCCTCCACAAAACAAAATTACGATATCCACAACAGGGAACTCCTGGCTATCATACTCGCCCTACAAGATTGGTGACACTACCTCACTGGCACTGTGCACCCTGTGATGGTCCTTATGGACCACAAAAATTTGACATATTTCAAGGAACCAAGGAAACTCTCATGCTGGCATGCACAATGGCAACTCTTCCTCCAGGATTATGACCTGAAACCGGTGCACACCCTGGGAGGACAAATGGCCCCTGCAGACATGCTCTCTCATTCTGACATCATGGATATCAAAGAACCACCTATCCAACTCCTGGATGATGAGATTTTCATTCAGAGTATTGACACAGCCCTAGCCACCAAATTAGCTGCCCCACCAACTGATCCCATGGTTATGAAAGCTCTCCTAAAAATAAATAACAGAGAACCCACATTCCCTTGCTCTCACTTCAAAGATTGGAAATACCACAACCATTCCCTATGGTTCCAGGGATGCCTCTATGTAGACAAAGCCTACTGATCAGCCCTCACTCATGCCATCCATAATGCCCCTACCACTGGCCACCCTGGATTTTTCCGACTATACAAGTTCATGGCAGAAAGCTACTGGTGGCCCAGGATGGCACATTTCATCTGGAAATATCTGGCCAGATGCCCCATATATTAAAAACACAAAGTTGACACATATCCTAATTGACTGCCTATCCTCCTGATTCCCACAACCACTACCTGCCCCTTTCAACACCTATCAATGGATTTGATTACCAACCTTCCCCCCTCCCCACTCTGGGATGCTATTTTAGTCGTGGTGGACCACAGACTTTTAAAGGGAGCTATTTTCATCCCTACCACCAAGATGGTCACTGCAGAAGGAATCACTGCCCTGTTTATCAAAAGAGTATTCCCACATTTTGGACTCCATGACTCTGTCATATCTGATAGGAGACCACAATTCACTAGTGTTTCGCCAGGAAACTCACCTGAATCCTAAATTATGATCCAAAACTGTCCACTGCCTATCATCCGCAAACCAATGGGGAAACCAAGAGAGTCAACCAGGAACTGGAAACATACCTTAGGATCTACTGTTACAAAAACCCCAAAAACTGGGCTAAAATGCTCTCTATTGCTGAATTCGCCCATAACTCCACTATCCACTCCATAATGCTATCATCCCCATTTAAGCTAATGACTGACTTCACACCCAGGGGATTCCCCAATATAACCAAATCATTCATCCCAGCTGTCCAATACACCCTGGACCAATGGGGGACAGCATGGAAAGAAGCTTCCATTACAATAGAGTACACCCAAAAAAACTATAACTCCCAAAGTAAAAGCAGGTGATACTTTTTGTACAAAAAGGGGGACCTTATTTAGCTCTCTACAAAAAACCTTAAAGCAAAAGGGGAACTACAAAAATTAATACCAAAAAGAGAAGGACCCTTCAGGGTCCTGCAGCTCATAAATGTTACGCTTGTACCAGGTAGGTCCAAGTGTAGCTCTTATATCCCTACTCAGAGAACAAAGGTGACAGGAGAAAGGGAGGGCAAAGGTAAGTTCTGGGACAGACAGGGAGGCGGTGATGGACAAGTGATAGGGAGGACTTCACCAAGACAAAGGGGAGAGCAATAGAGATCGCTCATAAGGCGTGGAAGGCAGAGACTACTGCCAAGTATTGATAAAGAGATGGCTAGACAGTGGGAGATCGGAATATAGGAGGGCCATCAGCAGTCAAGGGAAACGGTGATGTGATGAAGGGAGAGATGACTAAGGAACATCACCGATGTTCAGGACAAAGAGGACTTCAGTAGGATGATAATCAGAGAGCATTACTGAAGATCGGAAGTTCTTGGAGAAATGACAGGTGGATGTCTGGGCAGACAGGCGACGAGATTGGAGGGTATACAATAGATTCATGGAGATAGGAGAGTACAGGAGTGTCAAGAGAGCATGGACAAGAGGTGGTAGGGAATTATGAAGGGAGGTCTAAGATGGGGAACTACTGTGCAAGGGGAACCACTATATGTAGTGATCAGGGGAAGCAGCTGTGTAATACAAGAAAGGAAACAGGGTAAAGGATGCTGATGATGAGTCAGGATGACAAGTCATCAGAATGTCTAAGAAAGTGACAGAACATCAAAGAAGTGCTGACTCAGCCAGAAGAATGGAAGGTGATCTGAGATCAAGGGCTGAGTCACTGATAAACAGGGAGAACAGATAGGCTGGGACAAATAGTAAAATGGATGAGTCAAAAGGGTCAAGGGTTGAACCAAGATAAGAGATAGGGAATGACTCATCCATGACGAATATACATTGAGTAATCAGATCAAAGGGAAAGTCTATGACAAAGAGGAATCAGGTAAGCGGGAAATAACAAGGACTAGGTGAGTCAAAGAAATGGAGCATATCCACATAGAATACAAGTAGATTCATCTAGGAAATGATACAAGTAAGTCAAAGTAAAGGATGTCAAGGAAAAGAGTAGTCCAGATGTTACTCAGCTGTGCCCCAAGGATGAATCATAACAATAAACAAAGTGGCATTTGAACTCAAATTACCCAGCCACTAGAAAATCCACAATGTATTTCACACCTCCCTTCTTTCCCCATTTAAACAAACTGATGAATTTGGCCCCACAGCTTCCAAAACCCCTATCACTCTCAAAGAACTGGAGTATGAAATTAAAGAAATCTTATCCCATAAAGGAGATCCCACTCACATCTCCTATCTGATAAAATGGAAAAACTACCCCCATTCAGAAAATACATGGGAATCAAAGACCAATTTCACCAATGCTGATAAAACCCTCACTGCCTATAAAAAGGAACACTGTATCCCCAAATAGTCAATGGTCTATCCCACACAACCAACCTTCCAGGACAAATGATATGGCAAATGGCACACTGAATTTGCATCAGGAATATTCAAAGAACCTTCTCTTGAAAAGAAAGAAAAACGAGAAAGATGCATCCACTACCTAAATCAACATACCAGCAAACACTACTTCTTCTGCTGGGACAACTATTGCCCCTACCACTGGCATGCCAAGAACTGCTAAATACTCCATACAGCTTACTTATAGCCCCTCGAACCTTAATAACATCTCTAATTACTGCTTTAGTAAAAGATGCCTGTGACATTAATGCTATTCCCAGAATGGAAAGAGGATACCTCTATTCCCACCTCCTGAAATCCCAATACATTACTAACTGGCTCTACACCAGAAGAAATTCCTTCAAAATTGCCCTGATAAAAAGCCTCCTATCTGCCCACCACACTTACACCCAAATCAGAAACACCTCCCCCCCACCATCTTCCATTGGACACCATGTTGGCCCCATCTCAACCATCAACTCCCCCCTACTCACCTCACAATACATCTACCTTGGAGTCCTCCTTGGACAGCCCCTTCACAAGGGAGGATTTGGGACCATCATTGCCAACTTCCCCCTTGTCCCAGTCA
Source organism: Austroboletus festivus (assembly GCA_038088875.1). Taxonomy (NCBI): domain Eukaryota; kingdom Fungi; phylum Basidiomycota; class Agaricomycetes; order Boletales; family Boletaceae; genus Austroboletus; species Austroboletus festivus. The sequence continues at coordinate 95,250 of JBBPJU010000006.1, read as the reverse complement.
ACCATATCATCATCAAGCTCATCTCAACACTATCCCCCACCCTTCATTCTTGAGTCATTAGAAACTGGGAGCTCATTCTTCATGCCCTGGGAGGTAGTGGAGGAAGCCTGATGCCTCACTTTCCAGCAACATCAATGCTGGAATCCATTAGATAGGGATCAAGCCCTAATGGAGATGATCTTGATCCCATCCAACCTACTGATATGTGTTCACACAGAGTCCTCCCCAATCCACTGGAGGAATCATTGATCCCGACACCCATTGCCACTGACCATCACACTGACCCACCCATTCCCATTCCCGACCCATCTACTCCACCTTGTCATCAACCCCTTCTTAACAGGATCAGCTCTCCTCCTGCCCTTTAGAGGGGATTACACCCCCTCTCCTGAAACGTCCCTGAGACTGACTCCCTCCCCACCCCATACCACTGCCAGCAATGCAACTACAACCACCAATCCTGGTGGCATTGCAACTACTATGTGTGCCCCAGATGCTATCAACACACTCTAGGACACCCTCTTCATCATGGCTCCAATCCCAATCATCTCTTTCCCCCTTCAGACAATCGATGCAATGATTGTGGACAGTCTCATGACACCTACTGGGAGTGTCCCCTTTACACCTGCCCCACCTGCCACCTCCACCTCCCCAATCATTCCCTTGAGGAATGCCCATAAAATCCATATTATCCAGAGCCTAATGGAGCTGATGGATGAATGGAATCATTCACTCTACCCAGAGGAGGAGGATAATGTTATGAAATGATAGAGGAGGCCTCCTACTCCCTATCCAGAGGAGTTAGATCAGCCCAATATTTTCTTTTCCAATAAGAGAGACTGTCACACACCATGTGGACTGTCCACAGAGGGCCACCCCTTTTCCTCATGAAGGGGATAGACCTTGGCTCAACGCCAACATTGCAACAGCTGCCTATGAAGGAAGCACCAACAGGCAACACCAATTCTGGGGAGGAGAAGCAGAGGGAGCTATCTGGGGAGCAGAACAATAGGGGGAATTAGTCCTTGGATGGTGGAACATCCAAGCTCCATCGATCCCCTTGGAGGAGATAGAACCTGCACCAGAATGGCTCACTGATCCCACATGGATGTGATGCATCCATGCCCAGATCTTATTGTATGCTTTTCCTTATCTCAGTTATCTTTTTTATTGTACCCATTTCACTATGAACTGTATTCCTTTTCAATCACACCCTTACACTGGTGTGATCATATCTTCCTCCACCCATGCTTATCTATGTAAACCCTTTGCCCCAAAGACAGTCCCCCACTTACCTATGACCACCTTTTATGGTCATAGTCATTTCCCCTGATCACTATAAATACGACTGCCTTATACAGAAGTTTTCCTAACTAGATCTACGTTTAATCTACATGGTATTTGGTTCAACAGTTACCCCTTAAGTGAAGGTCACTGATCACAAGACTTCTATTCATATCCCAGACTTCTATCAGTCTCCTGTCTACTGTTGAGTAACAGCTAAATGCCAGGGATTCTTTATGTTTTAGATCTATATCTGTAGATTGCATCACAAAAGATCTAGTTGAACCTTGTTTACTCCTTGTTCTACCAAGAAGAGTCTAGTGGGCCCAAATCCCCACTAGGAAAGATCCATTAACATTTACTCCACTGCCGATCTCCCATCAGAGGGAGAAGAAAGCCAAAATGTTGATAACTCCTACCAAAACCACCCCATCCCCAATTCATCTCAAAGACTTCAAATCAGAGGAAGCTCTACACCTCCTAGCCATCATTACAATCCCTGACCCCATTCAACCAGAACCTATCATCGCCCTTCTCAGAGCCTATCCGCACCTCCAGAACTTAGCACAGAAACTGTCACAGCTAACAGGAATACAACTCCTATTCCACCTAATATAGCTACATTGCAACCAACACCTGAGGACTTCGCCTTAGACATAGACCCACCAGTCATGTCTAGAGCTAAGACAGAAAAGCAAGCTGGATTACTAACAGATTTCTTCAGAGAAGGAGAAGATGCTACTTGGTGAATCATGACCATGAGCAACTACTTCAACATGAATGACAATATCTACACCTATGACTAGGACAAAATCAACACTGCCCTGAATAAGATGAGCAAAGAAAGAGAAAAGATGTTCTCTGAAGCATACTATAATCAGCAAAAAGAAGGAGTTATCCTGGACACCCAAAGTTGGAAAATGTTCAAGGAATAGTTCCTTGAAGCATTCTCGTCCAAAGAGGTCCACCTGGACCATAGGAGGAAGTTAGCTGCTCTTAAGCAGAAGAATAAAGAATCCTTTCCTACAACAAAAGGGTTGCAGAAATATATGCAGGACTTCCAACTCTATGCCAGAAAAGCAAAGTTAACTAATGATGCCACCCTGATGGAATGGTTCATCAGGGGCCTGAATCCCTTAATCATGGAAAAGGTTATAGGAATAAAGGAGCCAGAAACCCTTAAAGACTGGATCGAAGCCAGCCACAAACAAATAAGGCAGATAGAAAGAGTCTGAGACCTGAAAGGGGATCGATTTAAAGCCCAACAAACCACACATAATCCAAATGCCATGGATGTTGATGTCATCAAACTATCGCCATTCAATCAGGCCAAACATGTAAAAGAAAATCACTGCTTTATTTGTCACAAAGTAGGATGCTCCATAAGGAACCACCTATGACCAGGCACATCTTCCCACCCCACTGGCAAGTTCCAAAAAAAGAAACAAACTAAAGAAATCTCCAATACCACCCCCACTCCATTGGCAATTGCCGATTACATTAAGGTTCTCAGAGATAAAGATATCAAAGAGGAGGATGTAATCAAGATCCTTAAAGAGGTCTATGAGGAACTGGTCTATCAAGAAGAGGAAGAAACTGTCACTAAAATAAGCATGGAAGAACTATGAGCTCAGGTTGAAAGAGCTAAGGGTTTTTGATGAGGAGAGCTCAGTCAGTGTGTCCCTCTCCTACAACCTGGAATGTACAATCTGTAAAACGAGAATCAATCACCATCCCTGTTCAAATACTTCCAGGAACCACTGAAATCAAAGCCCTAGTTGACAGTGGAGCAACCAACTACTTCATCAATGAATTCATTACCCAGAAATTATGACTTTCTCTCACCAGATTAAAAATCAAATGAGTGGCCATCAATGCAGATGGCACTACCAACCAAGGAGGAGATATCACCCACAAAACTATGATCACCACCTCCATTGGAGGAAGAAGAGACCCCTGAGATTACTTGGTAATCAGAAGCAGCAAAACCGATATGATACTTGATATGAGTTGGCTGGTGCACCATAACCCAATGATAGATTGGGTCCAAAGGGAACTGAAAGAAGAAAAGAAAGGGATGGATCCAGAAGAACAAAGGTATCTAATAAAGTACCTAACCACCAACTTGGCTGAAGAACTCAATGAAGAGGTCCTGATCTGATGCTGTATTGGGGAAGAAGAAATCCATAAAGTGACCATCTCCACTGAACTTGCCAAAAAGGAAGAAAAAGAAAAGATCACCTTATCAGAGAAATTCCAACTATACCACAAAGTATTTTCTGAAGAAGCCACTACCATCCTACCCCCGAAACAAGCTTATGACCACCACATTGACCTCCTCCCATCCTTTATACCCAAACAAGCAAAAAACTACCCCCTCAACCCTGAACAAATGGAAGCCTGCAGAAAATTTATTGAAGAACATCTCATGAGCAGAAAGATCCAGCACTCTAAATCACCCCAAGCCTCTCCAATCTTCTTTGTTGATAAAAAGGATAGAAAACTCTGACCCTGTCAGGACTATAGATATTTGAATGAGCATACAGTCAAAAATGCCTATCCACTACCTCTGATCAGAGACTTAATCAACAAATTAAAGGGATCTAAGATCTTCACCAAAATGGACATGCAATGGGGATACAACAATGTGTAAATTGTATCTGAAGATCACTGGAAAGCTGCTTTCATCACACCAATGGGGCTATTTGAACCAACTGTAATGTTCTTTGGGCTCTGCAACTCACCAGCCACCTTCCAAGCCCTGATGGATGACCTCTTTGCAGACTACCTAGCCGAGGGATGGTTAATAATATACATGGATGATCTCCTCATCCACTCTCCAGATCAGAAAACCCACAATGACAGAACCAAGAAAATCCTAGAAAGAATGGCAAAACACAAACTGTACCTAAAACTGGAGAAATGCTCTTTTGATACAACCACCACTGAATATCTAGGAATGATCATATCTGAAGAACAGACCGAAATGGACCCAATAAAACTAAAAGCCATCAAAGAATGGAACCCCCCTATCTCAGTAAAAGGAGTCCGCTCCTTCTTAGGATTCTGCAATTTCTATCGAAAGTTCATAGAAGGGTTCTCCACCAAGGTGAGACCACTTATTGAATTAATAAAAAAAGAGACCAAATGGCAATGGGGAGATCCACAGGAAAAAGCCTTTTGGAAACTATAACAACAGTTCCTTAAACAACCCATACTCTCCATTCCAGACCCAAAGATATCATTCTTTATCATGACAGATACCTCCCTGGTAGGGACCAGGGGAGTATTAATGCAAAAAGACACCAATGGAGATCTCTATCCATGTGCTTACAGATCCAGCACCCTATCACCAGTGGAATGAAACTATGACACTATGACATCAATGACAAAGAACTACTCAGAGTCATCCATGCCTTGGAAGATTGGAGATACTACCTCACCAGAACCAATCATCCAGTAACCCTTCTCACAGACCACAAAAACCTCCTCTATTTCAAAGAGGCAAGGAAACTCTCCAGATGACATATGTGACACGATCTATGGGTATAGATCTTAGACACAAAGAATCCCTGGTGTTCAGCTGTCACTCAATAGTAGACAGTAGACTGATAGAAGTCTGGGATAGGCTTAGGTCTTGTGGTGACCTTCACTGATAGGGGAGCCATTGAACCAAATACCACGTAGATTAAACGTAGATCTAGTTAAGGAAACTACTGTATAAGGCAGTCGTATTTATAGGGGAGGGGAACACTGCCATGACCATAACAGGCAATCATGGATAGGTAGGGGACTGTCTATAGGGTTGAGGGTTGCATAGATAATAAGAGAAATGGGGGATGAGGAAGATCACACCAGTGTAAGGGTGCGATTGCAAAAGAAATATGGTCCAGAAAGATAACAAAGATAAGAGGCAGATTGGAATACGTATAGCGAGATCTAGGCATGGATGTGTTACATCCATGCAGGATCGGTGGGCCACTCTGGCGCAGGTATGGTTTCCTCCAGGGGTGTAGGCAGGGCCTGCATGTTCCACCACCCTGGTACTTGCGCCTCCTGTTCGAGCACCTCTCCCCATGTAGCTCCCTCTGCTTCTCCATTCCAGAACTGATGCCATCTGTCCGGATTGCCTCCATAGGCAGCCATAGCGATGTTGGCATTGAGCCATGGTTGATCCCCTTCATGAGGAAAAGGGGTCGCCCTCCACAGGTAGTCCATGCAGTGCGTGACAACATACCTGGTGGCAATTATTCCTCCAAGAATATGACCTCATCTTCCACCATCTCCTGGGAACCCAAATGGAGCCAGCTGATGCCTTATCTCAATTGCCAAATCCTAAATTAGCTGATGACAACATGGAGCTCCAACTCCTCCCAGAAGGGTTATTTGTCAACCAGATAGATCTGGCCCTAAAAGATAAGATAAAGACATTCTCAGAAAAAGATCTGCTGGTGCTGGAAGCACTCCAATGCCTGTACAAGAAAAATCATATTCCTGATCAGTCCCACCCATCCAATTGGTCCTATGAAGAAGGACACCTCTACTTCAGGCACTGCCTCTATATCCCCCCAGAAGCCTGAAAAGACCTCATCCAAGCCATCCACTCTTCCACCACTGGAGGATATGGGGGCCAACATTATACTATCCAACTTCTGTCTAGGGATTACTGGTAGCCCAGACTATCCACATTCATTAGGAAATATATCATCAGATGCCCAATCTGCCAAAAAAAACAAAAATATCAATAATTCAGTACACCCCCCCTTAATCCCCATTCCAGCCACCAGCCCCTATCCCTTCCACACCATTTCTATGGACATAATCATGGATCTTCTCCCTTCCAGAGACACAGACTCTATTCTAGTCATGGTGGACCATGGCCTTAGTCAGGGGGCAATTTTCATCCCAACTACCAAAACAGTAGACACGGCAGGGATAGCAAACCTCTTCTTCAAACATGTGTTCCCTCAATATGGACTATACTCCAAAGTAATCTTCAACAGAGGATCACAATTCACATCTGCTTTTGCCAAAGAACTGGCATGACTTCTGGAATACAACATAGTCCTATCAACCATCTACCACTCACAGACCAATGGGGAAACTGAAAGAGTAAACCAAGAGTTAGAAACCTATCTACGAATATTCTGCCAAGAACAACAGGACCAATGAAGTGAACTACTCCCAATGGCAGAATTTAACACAACTCTTTGACTTATTCCACTATCAAACAAACCCCCTTTCACCTTATGATGGGATATGAATTCGAAGCCTATCCACCAATGGGAAAAACCCTAAATCAGACCCTGAAAAAACACCTGAAACTTCTAAATGAAGCCAGGGATGAAGCATTAGCAGCAATCACCAATGCCCAACAATTCTCCCATGCCCTTCCAAGGTTCAAACCCTGGAAAAAGGGCAATAAAGTATGGCTGTTCAATAAAAACCTAAAAACCTCCTATCTGTTTAAGAAGCTTGGCCCTAAACAGGAAGGATCCTTTCCCATCACAAAAGTTCTCTCACCTGTGACATATCAATTGGATCTACCCCCAACCTGGAAAATCCATAACGTATTCCACACTTCTCTTTGATCTCCATTTATCCAAAATAATAAATATGGGAATGCCAGAACCCCACCTCCACCTGAGATCATAGGTGATGAAGAAGAATATGAGATCAAGCATATCATCAACCACAGAGGCCACCCAGGACACAGGTCCTATTTAGTTCAGTGGAAAGGATACTCTACTTTAGAAAACACTTGGAAACCAGAAAGTAACTTCACCCATGCCAACAAAACTCTAGCAGTGTATAAAAGAAAACACAAATTATGATCGACAATAAACAACCCACCATCCACTGCAACTTTTATCAGTTCTCCCTTAAAACAAATAAGCCTACCAAATATTCCTATTGCTTTTCCCATATCTCCATCTTCGTCCCAAAAAGAAAAAGACACTACAACCAACAACTCCTACAAACCCACAAATGCTATTGCAAGATATGCTATTGCCCCTATCACTATCAATACTAGCCCAACATTCCTTCCCTTCTCATCCATCATTTTCACCCAAGAAGAGCAAAAAATTACCCCCATTTTCTCCCTTTTTGTAACCCTCACAGATGCCCTTCCCTCCCTATTTTAGTAACCTTACACTTTATTATCCAAATTGGATTCTCCCTCTATTCTGACAATATCAATCTCACCTCTCACACTGCCATTTTCATCTCTATTTGTGTCCCTTATCCTGGCCTTGGTCAAAGACATCTTCAATCTTCAGATCCTCCCTCCCTTTTATAGAAGAATTGTATATGCTGCCATATTGGATGACCCACAAGGACTGGCTTTATTAGAAGCAAACCTGGAGCTATGAAAACTATCCTCCATTGTCATCCTCATCAAAACCTACCACAGCTATGTCTCCACAAGGCTCCTTATTGAAGAAGGTACAATAGTGAACCTTACTGAGGCGATCACAGAAAATCTCCACACAGTGGGTGCTCAGACCCTCAACACACTCCACTTCTGTGGATTGGAATTCTTTATCAAACACCTCCCCACCTCCACCTTCTTCAGCAAACTTTACCCCATCTACCTCCAGCTCCCCAGAACTTTAGGACAGTAAGGATTTGTCGACATTGAACTTGCAGGACAGTTCACCTTTCTTAATGGGAGCAGTTTCCCATTTAAGACTGAGGCAATTAGATGGCACACTGGAGAACCGGGAGATAGTGAGAAACAAGAGAATCTTCTTCTCATCCCAATTCATATCACCGAACCTCTTACAGATGTTAAGGTGCCTAAAACTGCAGAAAGATCCAAAGAAGAAGTCAAGGATGCCCTGCCATGACAGCTTATCCCCCTAACCACTCCATTCCCCCACCCCATATCCAGACACCCTCAGCAACCTAAGCAACCTCTCATCACCAAAATCTCCATCCACTGAAATGACACCCCAACCTCACCAACCTCATTATGAAGCTATCAATGCTATCAATGTGGAAGTTCCCACCATCTCTGACCTTCCTGCCCTCATTACACCTGCCCCTACTGTAGGGAGGACACCCCTGGCCACCCCCAACATCTCTGCCCCAGTTACACAGAGAGTGGATCTAACTAGGTGGATGATGGACTGGGATGAGAATGATGAGGTTCATCAATCTTATCAATGGGGTAATGTCACACACCATGTGGACTACCTGCAGAGGGCCACCTCTTTTCTTCATGAAGGGGATAGACCTTGGCTCAATGCCAACATCACAATGGCTGCCTATGGAGGGAGCACCAATGGGCAACACCAATTCTGGGGAGGAGAAGCAGAGGGAGCTACCTGGGGAGTGGAACCACAGGGGGAGTTAGTCCTTGGATGGTGGAACATCCAACCTCCACTGATCCCCTTGGAGGAGACAGAATCTGCACCAGAATGGCCCACCGATTCCATATGAATGTGATGCATCCATGCCCAGATCTTGTTATATGCTTTCCCTTATCTTAGTTATCTTTCTTATCGTGCCCATTTCACTATGAACTGTATTCCTTTTTGATTGCACCCTTACACTAATGTGATCATATCTTCCTCCACCCATGCTTATCTATGTAAACCCTTTGCTCCAAGGATAGTCCCCCACTTATCTATGACTGCCTTTTATGGTCATAGTCATTTCCCCTGATCACTATAAATACAACTGCCTTGTACAGAAGTTTCCCTAACTAGATCTACATTTAATCTACATGGTATTTGGTTCAATGGTTGCCCCTTAAGTGAAGGTCATCAATCACAAGACTTCTATTCATATTCCAGACTTCTATCAGTCTCCTGTCTACTGTTGAGTGACAGCTGAATGCCAGGGATTCTTTATGTCTTAGATCTATACCCATAGATTGCATTACAGAGCCAAAAAGTACTCCAAGAGCAGAGCAGACACTACCAACTGAGGGAGCTCCCTTGCCCGGTGGAATTACTTGCCTGATGAAGATCAGGAAAACCAACCTCTTTTAGAGGTATGGTTTGATTGGGACTGGAGGGACAAGATGGCCTTCTTTGACAGAGGCAAATGGACATTTCCTTTCTTCTAACTACAAACACTTACTCTCTATCTAGAAATCCTTCCAGAGTACCATCAGTAGCCCCATCCCCCTTTCTCTTCTCTCCACAGCATATGCCCTAGGATGGGCTTTACCTTCCTCTTTTCCATGGATCTCAGATAGATAGGTTTCCATTCTAAGATTCAGTTTAAACCTTACATTAGAGTTTAGATCTGAACTAATGGGAAACTCTCTCACACCAACTGTGACACGATCTACAGGTATAGATCTAAGACACAAAGAATCCCTGGTGTTCAGCTGTCACTCAACAGTAGACAGGAGACTGATAGAAGTCCAGGATAGTCTTAAGTCTGGCAGTGACCTTCACTGATAGGGGGAGCCATTGAACCAAATACCACGTAGATTAAACGTAGATCTAGTTAAGGAATTACTGTACATGGGCAGTCGTATTTATAATGGAGGGAAAACGATATAGCTATAATGAGAAGCCATAGGTAAAGGGGGAACTGTCCTCTGATTGGGGAAAGATGGGCATAGGTAGTGGAAAGGTGGGGGAAGATAAGATCACACCAGTGTAAAGGTGTGATCGCAAAGAAAATAAAGTTCTGAAGATAACAAAGATAAGAAATAGATCGGAAGACATACAGCTAGATCTGGGCATGGGTGCGTCACATCCATGCGGAATCGGTAGGCCACTCAGGCGTGGGTGTGGTCTCCTCCAGTGGTGCAGGTGGGGCTTGCATATTCCACCACCCTGGTACCTGTGCCTCCTGTTCAAGCACCTCTCCCCAGGTGGCTCCCTCAGCCTCTTCATTCCAGAATTGGTGTCATCTGTCTGGGTTCCCTCCATAGACCGCTGTCGCGATGTTGGTGTTAAGCCATGGTCTGTCCCCTTTGTGAGAAAAAGGGGTGGCCCTCCACAGGTAGTCCATGCAGTGCGTGACACCAACTTTTCTCTTTTTATAACTTCAGGGCAGTGTGCACAGCCTTTTATATCAATCATTTATCTCAGATGCCTTTCCCCTTGACCTGTCCAATCCTGGATAAGGTTTAATCCCCAGACTTAGAAAGGGGATTCCCATCACCTCCATATTTAGTATATAAGCACCTGTACTATATGGGAATATTTCCCCAGTTAGATTCTATGCAATCTTATGTGGAGTCAGCTGTACCTTGAAACAATGGATGCATTACCATTTCTTGAGAGAGTTCTTGTGTGACAGGTTCTAGCCCTGCACCTTATCTTCACCACCAAATTCTTCACTGCCTGAAAGGCCATCCTTTCCATTTGTGTCAAATATGGACTGAAGCTTGCTGCCTTCAATCAGTACATTGTCCAGAGGCTCAGACTCCTCGTCCTGCATTCTGTACCACCCCCTTGGCAATCCTTATGTTATTATATCCCCACCTGATGTCCATTTTGGTGAAGATTTTCGAATGCTATACCTTGTTGATCAGGTCAGCAGTAAGGGGGAGTAGGTAGGCATTCTTTATAGTCATGGAGTTTAGGTAGTGGTAGTCTTGGCAGGGGCAGAGCTTTCCTTCTTTCTTCTTTATAAAAAAGAAAGGGGCAGCTTGCAGGGATGTGGACTGTGTTATTTTGCTGCTCTTTAGATGTTCCTTGATAAACTCCTGGCAGGCTTTGGTTTCCTTGGGGTTTAGCAAATAGTTTTCACTCATCTGGGGATGAACTCAGTCAGGGAGAGGGTGAGGGAAGTATGGGAGGAAACACAGGGCACTCCATTGCAAGATAAGACCTTGGAGTACATCAGAAAGATACTTGCAGGGAAGAAGGGGACCAATAAAGAGATCCTTCAGATCTTGCAACAAGTCTATGAGGAAAACAAGTTTGCCGATGATGAAGAGTCCAACGTGGAGAATGATAACATGGAAGGAAACTCAACAGAATATATTAATGTCCTCTCCACCACTCTGTTGGAGAAGATTGCTAAGGTTAAGGATTATTAAAGGGGAAATAGTGGTTGATGTCCAAACTCTCCACTAGCTCATCAGATGTAATATATTTAAAGGAACGATGATCTATGCTTGTCCCAGTAAATATCTGAACCAAATCTGGAATCATTGACACTGAAGCCCTGATTGATAGTGGGGCAACCAGTAACTTTATTGGAGCATGGTATGTGCAAAAATGGAAAATCCCCCTCATGGAAATGAAACAACCACAATATGCATTAAATGTGGATGAATCCCACAACACTGAAGGAGAAATCACCTAGCATGGATTTGTGACAATGACCATCAGAGAACAAACTTCACAAAGAAGCCTTATAGTACTAGAATAGGGAAAAACTCCCATTATCTTAGAAATGGCCTGGTTGGCCAAAGAAAACCCAATAATAGACTAGGAAAAGCAAGAACTTCTCCTTATTTCAAAAGAAGAGGAGGACAACCTTTTGCAAGTAGCCTAATGGTATCTGGCTAAATACATCACCAAAGACCTTAACAACCCTTCAGAAGAGGTCATCATCCAGAAAAGCCTTATGGAAGAAGAATTAGTCCAAAAGACCATGGTATCCACAGAAATAGCCAGCAGAGAGAAAATCGAAAAGAAAGAGCTCCCAACAGAGTATAAAGAATATGCAAAGGTATTCTCAGAGAAAGTGGCAACCACACTACCTCCAGAATGGTCATACAATCACAAAATCGAGCTAACCCCAGATTTCTCTCCCAGAAGAGCAAAGAACTATTCATTAAACCCTAAAGAGATGACAGCCTGCCAAGAGTTCATCACAGAACATTTAAAAAGCAGAAAAATAACCCAGTTAACATCCCCTCAAGCAGCACCCTTCTTCTTCATAAAGAAGAAGGACAGGAAATTATGCCCATGCCAAGACTATTGCTACCTCAACTCCATGATGATCAAGAACACCTACCCACTCCCCCTTACAGCCAACCTGATCGACAAAGTACAGCATTCGAAGATCTTTACTAAAATGGACATATGCTGGGGATACAACAATGTGAGAATTGTCAAAGGGGATCATTGGAAAGCTGCTTTTATAACATCAATAGAATTGTTCAAACCCACAGTAATATTCTTCAGATTATGTAACTCCCCAGCCACATTTCAGGCACTTATTGATATGGAATGCAGGACATAGAGTCCAAGCCTTGGTCCATACTGAATACAGATGGAAAGGATTGCTTCTCAGGCTTTGAAGAATTCGGAGGTAAGAAGGAGGTGCAGGGCTAGAACCTGTTGCACAAAGACTCTCTCGAGAAGCAGTAAACCATCCACTGCTTCAAGGTACAGCTTAACTCTATATAAGATTACATAGAATCTAACTGGGGTATCCTCATATGGTACATTGGTGCTTATATACTACTTTGGGAATAAGTGAGAACTTATTCTCTTTTGAAGAGGAATTGAACTCTAAATAAAAAGGAAAAGTGTCCATTGATTTTGTGATGCAATCTATGGGTATAGATTCAAGATACAAAGAATCTCTGGCATTCAGCTGTCACTCGGCAGTAGACAGGAGACTGAAAGAAGTCCAGGATATAAATAGAAGTCTTGATCAGTGACCTTCACTTAAGGGGCAACCATTGAACCAAATACCACATAGATTAAATGTAGATCTAGTTAGGGAAACTACTGTACATGGCAGTCATATTTATAGAGGATAGGGGAAACTACTATGACCATAAGAGGCAATCATAGGTAGGTGGGGGACTGTCCTCTGGGTGAAGGGTTTACATAGATAAGCATAGGTGGAGGAAGGTATGATCACGTCAGTGTAAGGGTGCGATTGCAAAGGAAATATTGTCTGTACAAATGAGGAAAGATAAGGGAAAATAAGAAAGATAAGCAGAATATACAGTGAGATCTGGGCATGGATGCATCACATCCATGTGGGATCGGTGGGCCACTCTGGCATGGGTTCAGTCTCCTTCAAGGGGATTGGTGGTGCTTGGACATTCCACCATCCTGGAACTAATTCCCCCTGTGGTTCCTCTCCCCAAGTTGCTCCCTCAGGCTCTCCTCCCTAGAATTGATGCTGTCCATCTATACTTCCTCCATAGGCAGTGGTAGCAATGTTGGTGTTGAGCCAAGGCCTATCCCCTTCATAAGGAAAAGAAGTGGCCCTCCATGGATAGTCCATATGGTGCATGACAGATTTATGAAGAGAAGAAGACTGTGGGCATCACCCTGAATGAAAAAGGGAAAAGGGGCGATGCTGGTAGGTTTCCTGTTAATTCAGGTCTAAACCTAAATATAAAGGTTTTGAAGTTTAAACAAAAGGGGATATCTTATCTCATTCCCCTGATCAGCAGATCAGAAGAAGGTAAGGAAAGGGAAAAGATACTATTGTCCTAAAAGGGGAATCATCCATACTGTCTGTTCATAAAGGCCCTTTTGTTCAAGAGATCCCACCCATACTATACTCCATTCGGAGGGCAGTTCTCCTGGTCTTCCTCTAGCAGTGGGATATGGTTCCATCTGGTGAGGGAACTTCCCCAACTAGTGGAGGTTTCTGCCTCCAATATGTAGTCCTTCATCCACAAGAAGGAAGAAAAATGCGGGAGGTCCAGCTCCTCCAGATATGGAGTAGGAGGGCACCTTCATCATTCCATAACACTTATAGATGACCTCTTCATCAACTACTTAGCAGAAGGATGGCTCATCATCTACATGGACAATCTCCTCATCCATTCAGCCGATCAGGAAACCCACCATGAACAAACAAAGAAGATGCTGGCCTGCTTGGCCAAGCACCAATTATATTTAAAATTGGAAAAATGTACATTTAATGCCTCCCAGATGAAATACCTGGGAATGATCCTCAGAGAAGGAAGCATAGCAATGGACTGCATAAAACTACATGCCATCAAAGACTGGAAACCTTCGATGACTGTAAAACAAGTTCAGTCCTTCCTTAGGTTCTGTAACTTCTACAGGAAGTTCATTCCAAACTTCTCTCAACTAACCTAGCCCCTCACTGCCCTTATAATGAAAGGAAAATGATGGGAATGGTCCACTATGGAGGATGATACCTTCCAAGCCCTGAAAAGACTATTCCTCCAAACCTCCATCCTCTGCTACCCCAACCCTGAGCAACCCTTCTGGGTCATGACAGATGCCTCCCTTACTACTGCTGGAGACCTTATCATGGACTTGCCCCTATCTCCCCCATGAGATGCTATTTTAGTTATGGTAGATCACAGACTTTTGAAGGGGGCTATTTTCATCCCTACCACAAAAACAGTCACTGCTGAAGGAATCACTAATCTATTCATAAAAAATGTTTTCCCATGATTTGGCCTTCACAACTCTGTAATATCTGACAGAGGCCCACAATTTGCCAGTCTGTTCATGAAGGAACTCACAAGAGTACTGAATTACAACCCAAAACTGTCCACTGTTTACCATCCCCAGACCAATGGAGAAACTGAACATGTCAACCAGGAACTGGAAACCTACTTACAAATATATTGCCATAAAAACCCCAAAACTTGGAGCCAAATGCTCCCAATTGCAGAATTCACTTACAATTTCACCATACACTCCACCACCCAAATCTCCCTATTCAAGCTAATAACTGGATTCTGTTATGCTTGAACCAGGTAGGTCCAAGTGTAGCCCTTTAGGGTCAAGAGTTCGGTACAGAGTATCGTCTAGTGAATACTCAAAGGTTCAAGATAAGAAGCATCCACTCAGAGTAGGATGAAGACTTAGGTCAGGGAGACAGAGTGGAAGAGAACACTCTGGAGTCTGACAGGAGAACAGTCACAGAGGATGTGAATGTATAAGGGAGAACTAGACTAAAGTACATGGCAGCAGAGAGATGAGTTTATATAGTGGACTAGAATGAGAGGCAGTGTAGAGATACTGCCTTGAATAGAAAGAAGGCTGTCCATAGATGAACCATATAGAATGCGATGGAACACCAAGGAACAATCGATGAGTCAGAAGATCAGAAGAATGACTCATGATGACATCTAGTAATTGAGTAATCAGGCTGATTACTAGATATAAATGAGTAAGCATGAATAAGAGGGTATGACTCAGCCTGAAGATGAATTGGACTTATCCCTAGTGGGATTATCCAAGAAGAAACGAAAGGCTAGAGTCGGTACAATAGTTATACTAAAGCGAAGGAAGAAACAAAAAGAAATCGTAACATTACCCCCTTTGTATACTTGAAGCTACTGCAAGAGACTTCTTAGATGAGCCAGCGCACAGCAGCCAGTTTAGTCTCATCTTTTAGATGTCACAGACATCTCCTGTCATGTTTGACTCAGCAACTGGGTCATACATGTCTATGAGAGAACCTTCTGACTGAGGACGAGGGAAACGAGGACGAGGGGGAGATCTTCTAGGACGGCCACGTCCCATACTTCGTCGTGGGAATGGAATTCCAGGTGGAGGTGGAACAGGTAGAACGAAATGGGTAGTAGCACGATGAGATGCAGAGGACACAGATGATGATGAAGGTGATTGCAAAGGAGTATGACAGCGGAGTGGACAGGAATGCTGGGTATGGCCGGGTCGCCATTTAAGGCAGTGAGCACATTGGTAAAAGATGCAATCTACCCAGATGTGACCTAGACAATGACAGGAGAAACAAGCTTCATGATAGCAGGGATGACGAGGCGACAGGGGAAGTGTGTTGTCACCTCCAGACCACCAGGCTTCTACTCGATCCATAAAGGCTTGTTCTTCCTGAGTAAGAGGTGAAGACAAGGCTGAGGGAGTGGTGGTGGCGAGATAATTTGCATGCTGTTTCTCTCTCTCTCTAGCTACCTCTTCAATCTGTTCTAGTAAATGAGTCATGTCTAGTTGGTGCATGGCATCTTCGATAAGGCGCTGAATATCCATTCCTATCTGTCACAATTTAGAAGTAAAGACTCCCATGTGAGCATTGGAAGTCATGATGCGACTCATCATTTCTAGGGTTCCACATCCCAAATGGGCCATGAATAAGTTATGAAGTGCTGAATGGGGGTGGAGGATATCGTTAATGGCGAGGATATGTCCAGGATGGCGAAGAATCTCGGTATAAGCATGTTCTCTCCAAGCAGTATTGAGGAGAGTCTCAGTCATAGGGTCTGCGTGCATGGGGGGGTAGGGCACACCAGGAGGAATTATGGTGCTAGAAGTTTCTGTAGTAGTGGCAGTGATAGCGTCGAGGGTGACCAAGAGGGTGACAGGGCAAGTGGGAGTCAAAGCAGGGGTGTCAATGAAAGAAGAAACAGAAGTGATAGAAGACATTTTTGAAAGTAAAGAAATCTGAAGGGTGGTAGCGTCAATGGAGGTAGAAGCTAAGGAGATGAAAGAGAGGGGTGACAGTTTTTATATTTGTTTAGGGTGGACTTTGCATTTTTCATATCCCGCTCTGGAACCCATGAATCTTCTTCAGCGGAGTATCCCTTCCATCGGATCAAGTAGAAGCAGTTTGATGGAGTTCCGCGGTGACGTATTATCTTTTCAATTTCATATTCTTCTTCGCCTTCTATTAACTCCAGAGGTGGTCTAGGGAAGTTCTTGCCATATACGTCATTCTCGTGATAAGGGGTAAGAAGAAAAGCATGGAAAACGGGATGAATTTTCCATGTGCTGGGGAGTCATAAGTGATAAGAGATAGGAGATAACACCTGAACAATGGTAAAGGGTCCTTCTCTCTTGGGTGCAAACTTTGGGTTATCAATATTCCATTTCAGATTTCGTGCTTTCAACCAAACTTTATCCTCTTTAGCGAATGGCGTAAAAGTCTTTTTTGATCGTGCAGCCATCAGCTGTCTGGCTAGTTCATGGGCTGCCAGGGCTTCTTCTCGAGCTGCTAGAAGTTTCTTGATTTGTTCTTCAACGGCTGGAATGTTACTGTTTGGAAATACCATTGGAAGGGCTAGGGGTTCATAGCCCATCATGAGGTAGAATGGAGATTTTCCTGTGACGGAGTGGGGACGATGGTTGTGAGCAAATTCCGCGGTAGAGATATGTTTTGTCCAGTCAGAGGGATGGTTACCACAAATAATATGAAGGTAGGTTTCTATTTCTTGATTTACCCTCTCCGTTTCTCCATCAGTTTAAGGGTGATAGGCAGTTGACAAGGTGAGATCATATTTCAACAGTTTTCCTAGTTCTTTAGCAAAGGAGGATGCGAATTGTGGTCCTCTGTCAGAGATGATTTTATCATATAATCCAAACTGTTTGTATACTTTATGAAAGAAAAGGGTTGCTATGCCTTCTGCGGTGACAGTTTTCTTTGTTGGGCAGAGGATTACCCCCTTTGTAAGCCCATGGTCAACCACGATCAAGAGGGCATCAAAGCCATTGGAGGAAGGAAGATCGGTAATGAGGTCACAAGAAATTTGTTGGAAGGGGCGAGTACATGAAGATTTGATTGGGAGAAGCGGTGGAGAAGTGGGGTGAGTGTTAGATTTGTTTGCTTGGCAGGCGGTGCAACCAGTGACATATTGGCGCACAAAGGAAGCCAGTCCAGGCCACCAGAATTCTGTGGAGACTAGTTGGCAAGTTTTGAGAAAACCTGGATGGCCGGCGGAGGGGTGGTCGTGACATCATGAGACTATGTCATGATGAAGGGAAGGAGGGATGTAGATGCGATTGCGATAAGTGAGGATGTTATCCTCATACTTCCATTCCAAAAGATGGGCACGAAGCTTAGGGGGAGAATCAGAGAGATTAGAAATGGTTCGTTGGACTAGAGGATCAGAGGAAGATAGGGATGTGATACTAGATCGTAACGCAATATCGATGAGGTTGACAAAAAGCGATGGGGGAAGAAGAGTAACCAAAGAATTGTCAGAAGAGTCATCTGGGCAACGGTCAGGATGACGGGAGAGTGCATCGGGGCCGGAGAGGAGGGAGCCAGGGACATGGATCATTTTGAGGTCATAGTCTGCAAGATTGAGGAGCCAATGGGCCTGTCGTCGATTAAGGTTCTGGGGTTGTTTAAAATATAGTAAATTTTTATGGTCAGTAAAGACTTGAACAGGAAAAAGAGATCCGAGGAGATAATGTCACCAAGCCTTGAGAGCATGAATTATCGCAAGGAGTTCTCGATCATAAATATCATAATTTCATTCTGTAGGGGAAAACATCTGAAATAGATAAGAACAAGGGTGCCAGTCACCATTGGAATCCGTTTGGAGGAGAATTCCCCCAGTGGCATATTTGGAGGCATCTGTAGTGATAGCAAAAGGAGCAGAGGAGTTGGGGAACTGAAGAATCAGTTGTGATAGGAAGAGTTTCTTAAGTTCTGTAAATGCATCATTACAAGCAGGAGACCATTCCCATTGTTGGTCTTTCTTTGTGAGGTCAAGGAGGGGGCAAGCTACTTCTGAATAATGAGGAACAAATCGTCTGTAAAAATTTGCGAATCCTAGAAAAGATTGAACATCTTTGACTTTGGTTGGTACTGGCCATGAGGCAATCCCATCAAGTTTGACGGGGTCCATGGCCAGAGAGCCTGGTTTGATGATCATTCCTAGATAGTCGACTTCAGAAACATTGAAGAGACATTTCTGTAATCGTAAACAAAGATTCAATTCCCTCATTCATTGAAGGACTTGTTGTGTTGTCTCGTCATGATCTTGTTGGTTGCAGGAGAAAATAAGGATGTCATCCATGTAAATGACGATTTTTCCAGTGGTAATGAGGTCTCTGAATTCCTTGTTCATGAATTGCTGGAACGTAGCAGGGGCGTTCTTTGGACCAAAGGGCATAACAACAGGTTTGAAGAGCCCTCGATGAGTAATGAAAGCTGCCTTCCATTGGTGACCTTCTTTTATCCGAATATTGTTATACCCCCATCTGACGTCAAACTTGGTAAAAATCTTGGTGTCTTTTAGCTTATCTAGTAGGTCTGAGATGAGGGGTAGGGGGTAGGCGTCTCGGATGGTATGATCATTGAGATATCTGTAGTCTTGGACAGGTTGTAGTTTTCCATCCTTTTTCTTGACAAAGAAAAATAGAGCAGCTTGTGGAGAGGAGGATGGACGAATTTTTCCAGACTTTAAATTTTCGTCTAGGAACTCATCTTGGGCTTTTCGTTCTTCGGTGGTAAGAGGATAGAGCTTCCCGATTTTAGGAATAAACCCTTCAGAGAGATTTATTTCATGATCGCAGTCTCTGCTAGGAGGGAGAGGAGTGTCTTCGTCAGCAAAGATATCTTTGTAGGCAGAGTATGCTTCTGGTAGGGTCACCTCCTTCTTCTTATTATCGATAGCTAGTTGGGTGGAGGTGGTCAATGCTGCACAGGTTAGACAAGGATTAGGGATAAATCGTCGGTTAGCTAGAATTGTTCTAGATAGAGAACGAAGGGGTTTTAAATGTGACATATCTCTGCCTAGGGCTATTTGTGCACAGAGAACATCATCCTCGGTTCGATCTAGAAATGCAAAAAGATGTTCATCAGCTAAAGCATCTACAGAGACATGTTTTGGAGGTGATTCCTGGTATTTTCGTTTCACATAGAGCTCTTCTTTCTCTTGTTTAGTTTATTCATGAAGAGCCATGAGTTCAGCAGTTTGGTCGGTTTCTGGGAAGATTTGAAGAGTTCTTTCCTTCCAATTGATTATTGGATTAGTTTCTGTTAACCATGGAAGTCCAAGAATGACGTTTTCCTTTCCACAATTCATGATATGGAAAGTAGTTCGTCGGAGGAGTCTATTGATGTTAATGAAGAGAGTCATGGTGAAGTTAATTGATCCTCCTTTGTTTAGGGAGGCATCAGTGTTTCATACAGTGATGGGAGATGAGAGTCGATGACGGGGAAGGTGATGTTTTCTAACAAAGTTCCAGTCTATGCAGGAGATTTGGGCTCCTGAATCAACTAAAGCGGAGGTGGCGACAACTTTGACCATGTCTGATGTGAGGAGGAGTTGAATGGGGATTCACATGGCTTTAATATTAGTACATGGTCGAGATGAAGGAGGTACGTGCATTGCTTCCATCCTCCTGTCTAAAAATCCATCGCCACCTTTCCCACCACTTGTTCTTCTATTTCTTCTACTCCAGATTCGACAACCTTAATGTCTTTGGGTGGTACTGCAGGTGGTTTCTTTTCAAACTTAACCCTACAGTCTTTTGTCATATGTCCTTTCTGCCTGCACTTGAAGCAACATCCTTCTTTTCTACACTTCTCTCTTTCTTCATCAGTCAGCTTCTTCGGCAAGGCAATGACATCAACATCCATGGCATTGGGGTCTTTGGTGGTTCAAGGAGTAAAGGTTGGGGTGAAGGTAATATTACCTTTCTTATGCCTAGAGGCAATTTTGAGAGCTCTTTCTTCAACAGTAGCGAAGTGAGTGGCTTTGGTGTACCAACTGTCGATAGTAGTTGGTACCGTTTCCATAGTGTGAACTCATCTTATGAGCGAGACAGGAATCCCTGATGCGAAATAGTTAATCAGGATGTCATCATTATTTACTCCAGCAATGGTGACTTTGTTTTTGAAGTTGGCAATATAGTTCTGAAGGGTTGGGTTGTATCCTCCAGAACGGTTTTTGTAAATTCAAGTTTTGGCCAGCCAAGCTAATGCTTCTCCTTTCGCATCCTTGTTATCGAACATATCCTTGAAGGTGGTTTCAAAGTCTGTCCAGGATCCAAGAGTGAAGTTTCCTTCCGTTAGCTTAGTTTCTCTAAACATAGCAGCCCAGGTAAGGGCTGTCCCTTTCTTCATATAAGACAGTGCATAGGCGATCTTCTTGGTGTCTGTATTATAGAGATCGACGTTAACCGCAAGATAAAGTTGTACTGTCCTTAGCCATGGTAAGGCCTTAGTTGGAGCACCGTCAAAGTCGTCCGGGGTTCCAAGGCATAGTTCAGTGGGTTTCTGAGAGAACATAGTATTCGGTAGAGAAGGGATTGGGCGTACTAGAGGCGGGAAGAAGACTCGACCTGTTTGAGGTTGGGGAGTTGGACTGGGAGGAGTTGATACTCTTGGGATGACAAGTGTCAATGATAATTGTCCAGTGAGATCCGGAAGATCTGCTGGTTCATTGTGGATAGGGAGATCAGGGTTGAAGGATTCTTCTTCAGAAGATTCAGAGGGTTCGGAGGTTTCTGGTTCAGGTTCTTCTGAGTTTTGGCGAAGGCGCCAACTGAGATGTCTGGGGAGTGAAATGGTGGGCAACCTAGAGCAATGCTAGTCGCAATTTGAGAGTCTAGTTCTTTTATTACGCTTGAACTGGGTAGGTCCAAGTGTAGCCCTTTAGGGTCAAGAGTTCGGTACAGAGTATCATCTAGTGAATACTCAAAGGTTCAAGATAAGAAGCATCCACTCAGAGTAGGACGAAGACTTAGGTCAGGGAGACAGAGTGGAAGAGAACACTCTGGAGTCTGACAGGGGAACAGTCACAGAGAATGTGAATATATAAGAGAGAACTAGACTAAAGTACATGGCAGCAGAGAGATGAGTTTATATAGTGGACTAGAACGAGAGGCAGTGTAGAGATACTGCCTTGAATAGAAAGAAGGCTGTCCATAGATGAACCATATAGAATGTGATGGAACACCAAGGAACAATTGATGAGTCAGAAGATCAGAAGAATGACTCATGATGACATCTAGTAATTGAGTAATTGGGCTGATTACTAGATATAAACGAGTAAGCATGAATAAGAGGGTATGACTCAGCCTGAAGATGAATTGGACTTATCCCTAGTGGGATTATCCAAGAAGAAATGAAAGGCTAGAGTCGGTACAATGGTTATACTAAAGCAAAGGAAGAAACAAAAAGAAATTGTAACAGATTCTCCTCTAGAGGCTTCCCAAAGCTCTTGAAATCATTTGTTCCCACTGTCCAATATACTATGGATCAATGGGGAATAGCATGAAAGGAAGCCTCCACAGCCATCGAATTCATTCAGAAAGACTATAACTTCCAATCTAAGAGACAAAAATATTCCCCCTATCAAAAAGGAGACCTTATATAGCTCTCCACCAAAAACCTAAAAATAAAAGGAGAACTCTGAAAACTATTACCTAAATGAGAAGAACCTTTTAAGGTTCTCAGAGTTGTAAATAAAGTAGCCTTCAAACTAAAACTACTGTGACACTGGAAAATCCATAACGTATTCCATGCCTCCCTCCTAACTTCATTCAAACAAACTGATGAATTTGGACAAACCATTATGGAAACCCCCATGACCCTGAAAGAAGAATCAGAATATGAAATCAAGGAAATCTTATCTTACAAAGGGGCAGATACAGCATTAACCTATCTAGTCAAGTGGAAAAACTATCCCCATTTAGAGAATATCTGAAAACCAGAATCCAACTTCACTAATGCTAATGAAATCCTCCTAATCTATAAAAAGGCACATTGTATTCCTGTTTAGATCAATGGTTTACTCCACCCAATCCATTTTCCAGGATAAACAGTATGGTCACTGGCACATGAAATTCATCTCTGCTATCTATGAAAACTCCTCATTAACAATAAAGAAAAACCCTAAAGAAAGAAGAGTTCATTTCCTTAACTTCCACATCAGAGAACACTGGTACTACTGTAAAATCAACTATTGCCCCTATCACTGGCATGCTAAAAATCTATGATCCCTTCTCCATTTAGTATTCTCTCCACCTAACCAACCCTCTCTCTCCTTACTGCTACCATAAATGACACTTACCAAATAAACTCAGTCTCTTGTTTGAAATGAAGCTATCTTTACTAGTTTCCCCTTACATCTTTACTTGGCTATATGAGTGATGGCATTTGGAACTAATCACCCCTTTAAAAGATCTTATAAATGCCTATGAAGTATATGCCAACATCCACAGAAACAGCTCCCCTGAATCCAACTTCCATGTCAGCCCCTTCTCAACAATCACCTAGCTCTTCCTCACCTCTCAATTTGTCTACCTGGGGGTCCTTCTCAGGCAGGCTCTCCACCAAGCTGGGTTTAGCCTGATTATTAGCCAACTCCCTCTCATTCCCACTAATGCCATTATCTGGAAGCTCATTGGTCCCCTCTCTTCCAATATCTGAGCCCAAATCATCTGAAACTGGGACTTGGTATTCCATGCCCCAGGATGTCACAGAGGAACTCTGCCTGCTGATCCTTGGCTGACTCTACTCCTAGGATCACCAAAAGAGAGAGCAAGCCTAGATGGAGGGGATCCTAATCCCTTCATCCCTGATGAATCATCTCACCCTGCCTCACTGCACCTTCCCAACCCATTGGAGGAACCACCATCTCCTAGGGCACACCAACATACCACTGATCCCTCTGTCCCTATCCCCAATCTGACTACTCTACCTAGATCCAGCCTTCTTCAAAGGATCTCCTCTCCCTCCACACTTCGCCAGGGTCTCCCCCCCCCTCTCTCAGAATATCCCTGAGAACGATGACCTCAGCACTTCATTCCACTGTGTACAATGTAACTATGCCCATCCCACCATCTGGGATTATCTCTTCACCATATGCACCAAATGTTCCCAACACACCCCCAGCCATCCACCCTTCCTATGCCCCTCCCTCATCACCCCCATCCTACCCCAGTCCTGCTCTAAATATGGTGGAAATCATCTCCTCTACTGGAGATGCCCCTTTTACTCCTGCCCAAACTGCCATGAGATCTCTCCTGGCTATGCTGCAGCTGATTGCCCCCTTGCAGTCAGTTATTGAGGGGTTGAATCAAGTAATAGGTGACTGGAATCACCCCCTTTATCTGGAGGGGGAGGCTAATGTTATGGAACAATAAAGGTGCCCTCCAATGCCATATCTGGAGGACTTGGACTGGCCAAATCTTTTCTTTGGCCAAATATTCACAGGAGAAGAAGACATGAATTTCGACAGTCTACTTTCCTGGAAGAAAAGCCTAGAAGTCTGGAACAGATCACCAGAACCCTCAAGAATATCCCTCTGACAGAGGGGAACAGAGTCTGATACTGATGGGACACCATGGAGCTGGCTGACTTCCTTAGAGAAGGATGACATTTCCCTTTTTAATTTACTTTCTTTCTTTGGAAGATAACAGATCTTACTTCACAGTTATGTACAATTACCAAACCACTTTTTCTACTCCTCATAGCATCTGCCCAGTTTGATATTACTTCCATTCACTCTGATAGATCTCACTTCCCCAAAGTAAACCCCTTTTATGGCAGATTCTTATAACAACAGGGAATGCCCACATACTACCTCTTTCCTTTCTCATTCAAGGCAGTGTGTGTATTACATTGGAACTTTATTCCAAACAGGACACTTTCCATTTCCCTTCTCCATCTTCCAGAGAAGGACCACTTTCCCTTCCTGATAAGGCAATGTCACATGTCTTATCCCCATTCATATAAATAGCACCCATGTATAGTAATCTAAACCCCAGTTAGAATCTATGCAACCTTATGTGTGTCATGCATCAGGTAGACTATCCACAGAGGGCTACTCCTTTTCCTCATGAAGGGGATAGACCATGGCTCAATGCCAACATCACTACCACTGCCTATGGAGGGAGTACAGACAGACAACACCAGTTCTGGGGAGGAGAGCCAGAAGGAGCTATCTGGGGAGAGGAACCTCAAGGGGAATTAGTTCCAGGGTGGTGGAACGTCCAAGCACCACCAATCCCCTTAGAGGAGACTGCACCCACACCTGAGTGACCCACTGATCCTGCATGGATGTGATGCATCCATGCCCAGATCTCATCATATGATTCCTTATTTCTCTCCTATCTTTACTTATCTTCACAGACCATATTTCCTTTGTAATCACATCCTTATACTAGTGTGATCATATCTTCCCCCACCTACACTTATCTATGCAAACCCTTTGCCCAGAGGATAGTCCCCCATCTACCTATGATCGCCTCTTATGGTTATAGTAGTTTTTCCTTCCCCCTATAAATATGACTGCCTTGTACAGTAGTTTCCTTAACTAGATCTATATTTAATCTATGTGGTATTTGGTTCAATGGTAGCCCCTTAAGTGAAGGTCACCGATCAAGACTTCTATTCACATCCCAGACTTCTATTAGTCTCCTGTCTACTATTGAGTGACAGCTGAACACCAGGGATTCTTTGTGTCTTGGATCTATATCCATAGATCATGTCACAATGTGGAACTAGCTGTATCTTGAAATGGTGGATGGTTTACCATTTCTCGAGAGAGTTCTAGTGTGACAGATTCTAGCTCTGCACCTATTCATATCCAATGAGTTCACGGCCGCTTGGCAAGCCATTCTCTCCATCTGTGTCCAATATGGATCCCATATCCCCACTTTTGATCAGATCATCACTATCTGACTTCAGCTCCATATCCTGCATTCTATATCAGATGTTGGGAGTTATCCCTGGAAGAACAATCATGTGATTAAAAATCTTATTACATAGTTCAAATCCAGGTCAAATCACCAGCTGCATTATTAATGTAACTAATAAGTTATAATTCATTGTCTTTGAAGTTATGCCAGTGGATTGATTGTGACCATAATAGTGCTCCTAATCATACAGTTGGCTAAAAAAAAGGCAATGAGGCTTTGAGGCAGCAATTAGTAGTAACTGAAGCTAATTATGGTATCTGACAGGATCTGACTTGTTACTCAACTCGGCTGCTTTTATAAGTACAGTGACTTCTGCCACATCTGAAGAGACTGTCACTATAGTCTGGTGACTAAGCAAAACCTTAAACCACCAACATGGTACTGTGACAAGCTTATTTATTTTTCTTCCAGGTGATTCTCACTCTCAGTCCTAAACCATACTTTGTACTTGACAGTTGGCAAGAAAGAGGCTGTGAGGATTCTACATCAGAAATCCTACTTAAAAGCCACCAGGACCTTGCAAACAAGAATATAAAAGGGTTAGCATGATCCAAGGCCCTATTTTTCCAATCAGAGCCAAATCCACTAAGTCTCACATAGGTATGCAAAAGTCTTCAAAAATGTAACATAACACACTCTGTGAATGTAGATTATGGAGAACTTGGTACCATTCAAGGGCTCTCTTTTGTGAAGGATTTCATGCCCATTCATTGATGCCATTTGAGGCACTGCCAAGACCTTTATCAAACAGTTAGTTAAAGAAGGCCCACAAATCCCCAAATACCCCCACAGCACCATGTGCAAACTTGGCTCCATGTCATTAAGTTGATTTGCATATCCCAACTGGTGCCAAAGATCATTGCCCTGATCCTGAGCACTTGAGCAGCCTCCGAGTTGAATATGATACATTATGTTAGCAAGCTGGTGTTGCATGCTGGGAGAATGATTTTTTGAGCAAGATGAATTATTGATTTGTCACTCTAACATGGGATGTTTGGTATTGGGTGGCAAGAGCAGGGGGTCATGTCAGTGCCCCAAGTTGCTCGTTATTCTGCTGACACTCTTCTAATGTAGCAATCATTAATCACTCCCATGGGAGAGCTCTTGCTCAGGGTGGATGGGGATCACGAGTAAACCAGTGGCGACAACAAGGAAATGCAAACTGTGGTGGCTGTTACGACAGAGGCAAAGATAAAGATATGGAGCAAAGTGTGCTGGTAGCAAGACCAGCAAAGTGGCTGAGGCAGCTGTGCATGGAAATGCCTTGTATGGACGTGGCGTGGACGTCTTGGCACTGAGAAGCCCTACAGCTGAGACAAGATTGATCGAGGATACGGTGAGATAGACTTGATCTATCAGCTAATTGTGAAGGAGAGTGAGACTTCATGTAGATGAATCAATCCATGAAGAATTTTATTAAGGGGACCAGAGGGTAAAATGGCTGATGTGGTTCGGATATGACGAATACCGTCACCAAATCTCAACTCTCCAGACATACTGTACAGTATGTTCCCTTCTCAAGTTGTCAATGTGATGAATTCATCGCAGGGAGAGAAGTCAGCTATGAGCGCGTGTTTGTCAACAAGATGTATAGGCTACCCAACAAGACTGCCCGAGACCGCATCCCAGAAACAGGCAGTTTCATCTACGGATGTGCTGGAAAGAATCGATCCATGCGGAGAATGGAAGACCATTGACAGTGTGACCCTACTACACTCGTCCAATTTCAAGCTTTCCAGTTTCGTAGTCCCAACAACAAATGACTTGCTCATCCTCACTGAACAACGTACATCTACCCGCTCCACCACTGCATACAACGAACCCAACTACGCTGGCCCGTCAGGATTTTGAGGAACAAGAGTCTGCTGCCAAGGTTGTAAACTTGAATGCCAAAGTGGACGCCACGGGCGACTTTGCTGCCACCGCTGGGAGAAATAGACAAGGCCAGACGTTTGCGCTGACATCGGTTCTCCCCATCCACGCTATAAAAATAGATGTACTGACGGCCACCCACACTGATGATTTGGTTTCCAGAAGAGATGACGACCTCCAAGGGATTCTACATATCTGAAAGGGCCCACCCTTGTACCGGCCCGCACGGAGCGATGTCTCAGAATTTGACCCCACCCTAGTCGTCACTGCTATCGTCCCTTTCCCATCAGGCATCATGGCGAGCTTCCATATCGATTTCCCGTGTCCTATTGGTGTTCCATCTTGCTTCCTACCCTCTAACTCCTAGAACCTGAGATTCCCATCTATGGAACCTGTCACCACTCGTCGCCCATCGGGGAAGTATGCAAGAGCCCGAATGCAAGGACCAATGCTTGACATGATGGCGTTGTGACAGATGGTGATGGTTGCGGTCGCCAGTGTGCTTCCTGAGGTGCATAGCCAAAACATACACTAGGATTCGGGGGAGCGTGATTGCTGCAGTCTGACGCCTACTATGTTCGACTTTGTGCTCAAGCACAGCGGTTCATTTTCGCGCG
The DNA here is from genome assembly GCA_038088875.1 of Austroboletus festivus. NCBI lineage: Eukaryota > Fungi > Basidiomycota > Agaricomycetes > Boletales > Boletaceae > Austroboletus > Austroboletus festivus. The sequence goes on along the minus strand of JBBPJU010000006.1, from coordinate 67,181 downwards.
AGGTTTGACCTTTTCGCGACATTTGTCACACTGGCAACTGACGGGACTTGAAGTGGTGAGGGCACACAGGAAAAGAGGGTGACATAGGGCCGTATTATGTAGTAAAGCTCAGGTCAGGCAAAGGTTGTTTCATGCCGTGTGAGTATGGATGGTGTCTGTACAATTTCTTACACTAAACTTCGCCTTTGGTTGTGATGTCCAGCGATATCATTATCGACCAATCCCGGGGCAGTCTGAGACACGGGGAGTGATCTGAAAGTTGCTAAATTAGAGACATAAGTGAAACGTCTTGAATGTCTTAGCGGAACTCGTGTCGTCGATTATCGCTGGGTAGACATCGCCATGTGAGCGTCTATGGAATTAAATATGGGTGTAAAATTTTATAAGGATGAAATGGAAGGGTGAACCAAAGGATAATGGACTTGGTCGTCTCAGCAGCATGCTAGCATAACTGGCGTCCATCGCGGCGTTGTCTTCCTGCAGAGTATCCCATCTCCTACTGCGACTGAATCACATTAGACATAGCATTTCTAAGGTACCCCACCAAGAATTTTATGCCAAAGGAGAGGGGAAGGAGCCGGCGCTATAATTAACATCATAATCGTAGCAAACGACATCCTATACAATATACCAGGAAGAGTAGAAAGCAGAAAGCAGAGGAAAGTCATCGTTTTTCATGAACTTTCTTCCAGTGCATCCGCATAGAGTCCGACCGAGAATAGGATTTGTCACACTCGGGACAGCGAAACGTTATGTCGAGGTGTGCACCGATGTGGCGCCTAAACGCATCCCTGCGATACATCCTATCGCAGAGTCCTTTGTCTGTCAACCAGCCACAAAAAAGCTTTCGTCCTGCAGATCCCGCGACGTCATGTACTTTGGCTAGATGGATTATCAAGTCGTCAAAATCAATAAAAAGTTGGCCACAATGAATGCTGTCTGCTATCTGCCATCTACACACAAGATTGGGGTCATTTGGTATCACTGAACTATGCTGCTCCATTAGCGATGGCATGGTGACGAAAGGAAACAAGAACCGTGCCCAGTTGAGGTAGAAGATCCTTCTTGGGTCATCTCTGCAGATGTGAGTTTTAAAAGCGGGTACAGCGGCTGCAGACCTGTGAGTATGCGGAGCGACAGATGAATCAAGTATAACCCTCACGTCTGTGTTCAAGTCGCTATTGCATGCATAGCGGTTGGGAAGTACACCTTCAGGAGGTTGACATAGTATTCTACATCACGATAATCAGACTTCGAAACACGGAGGAGGAATTCTTCAGACTCTGAGGAAACGGGAGCCACTGCAACAGTACTTGATGTCTGAAGGGGATGAGAGTATCCTTTCTGATCTTCGGGAGAGATTGAAGAGGAAATGTCCATCGACCTCGGCCACGGTTGAGTATGTTACTGAGAGCTCAGCTAAAACCTGTGTGCGAACTGAGGCGTAGTGATCGCGGTGCAAGCAGAAAAGCGGTGGGGACGACACAAGGAATTCAGCTTTGATCACGTGGAAAAGGTCTCTGTTATTATGTAATATTCATTTAATCTGGGTTGAACTTTTTCATGATCAGTGCCACGGATGTCAAAATCCGGCGAAGGTAGCAGCACATTTAATAGATGTAGAGATTCTTATGGAATAATTGCCACATTGCCACAATCAGATCGCCAAGGCGCCATTTAAGTTTTCGGGGACATATCCTCCTTAACTGGCACGAATAAGTCATGATGAGTACATACGGTAATCGGCGAAATAAACATGATATCAAATTTTTACATTGAAGCAGTAGTAAATGCACACGTGACTTGCCGCGGAGGGCCATCCTCCCCATAATACAATAAGATTGCAGGAGCATATTCGGCTGCCGTGGGGATTTAACAGCTCCAAATTGATTACTATCGGGCGACCTCTGGCACGAACAGGAAGGGTGGGAAAAGTATTCTTCTTCTTAACCTCATACGTTATAATGCCTGCGTGGGCGTACCCCAAGCTGGTAGGAAGTGCATGCGCATGAATAACTACAGTATACATATGGTGTGTGTTGTTTGTAAGAGAGAGAAAGTACGCGGTAGCTATGCTATTTGCCCGGCCAGGGGCAGAGATGTAGCCTCATGGCGAATCTGCAGTGACTCGACATGATCGACAACGCTCGGCTGAGATGGAAGTAACTCGCGGAGAGGCCGTACTAGCGGGAGGCAGTCCAAGAATTTTTGAACAGAAAGGATTATCTCCCCCGCAGTAGGTCGCTCTGTCATTGGACACCAGCAATTTTGAATTAAATCCCAGTGCTGATCGTCTATTGTTCGAGACGCTGGTCGGCCTGGTTTCTCTCCCTTTGACAAGCGTAGACCAACTCCCATATCATGTTGGACCTCAGACCATGGCTGTCTCCCAGATAACACCTGCAGTTATAAAAATCAACATACTTCCGTGCTTCATGCAAAATGGGCTTACCTGGAGGCCAACACATCCAAAAGAATACATATCACTTTTAGTTGTCCAGACGTATTCTCCATCTGGATTATTTTGCTCCGGTGCGCTAAAGCGTATAGCTCCTGCTCTCATAGTAGACCTTCGGAGATAACTTAATGCCTCTGGAATATCCTCTACTAGTGAAGCATAACCGAAGTCGGTTAAGCGTGCATGGCAATCGGAATCAAGAAGAACATTGTTCTATCTTATGTTTAAGTAAATAAAGTACTGATATTTCTATTCATGCTTACGGGATTCAGATCACCATGTACGATTGGAATAGAGTGTACTAAAATGTATTATTCTTTCGAACTATTTAAAGGATAGTATTAACTCACAGTACTGCAATCCATTGGCAATATTCAGAAGCTTCCGTGTAAAGTTAATGGATCAAAAAAAGTATCTAGACTGAAATAGTAGACACACCAGTTGGAGTCGATGCGTAGCATCCAAGGTTCTATCATGTTTTGTTAAGAAATTATGAAGAGATTCGTTGCACATCCACAGCGACACCAAGGACACCGAACCGCGCATTCCAAACCCATATGCGATGCCCAGAAATGGAACGATATTGATATGGTCGAGCCTCCTCCAAATTCCAAGTTCACGGCGAAACATCTGTAAGGAATATTCGTATCATGTTCTGTAGGTTGCTATAAGGATATGGCTACCTTACTATGATCCCTATCTGTCGTGAACCTAAACCGCAATGACTTCACGGCGACCTATAGGAATAGTAAATAGAAAGCTGCCATAGTTGAGCACCTCGCTCGAACCTCCTTCGACACTGTTTTATCAGAGTACCAACATCGGTAAACATCACCGAAAGCCCCTCCGGCGTAGTGTTGATCGTTCTCTTTGATTATATAGGGCGTGAGGTCCGCGGGAGGCGGGAAATTGGCGCTAGAAATGATTATTTAAGCATAGAAAGGATACCATCTTGGGAAAAATACGCACTCGAACTGGAATGCTTGATGCTGTATGAACTGTTCCGCGACTAGTAAGGTAATCTTCGGATTGGTGGGCACAGTGGGTACGGGGGTAAAGGGTATTTCAGAGAGCTGTTGAGCACAGTGTTGTGTAAGGGACGCTGACAAAAAGTCGCACGAGATTGATAAAATTGGAGGGGGCTGTAACTATGAAAAATAAATGTGGAATTCAGAGGAAGTAGTGGAGCGGTCACCTTGTCCTCAACGAAACCAAGCCGTGGTACAGGCCACAAGTATATCTTTCCATTTGATCCCGCCGATGCTACAAATTCACCAGAGGGAGAGAAACAAACGGCGAGTACATCATCGAAATGTTGATCGTGTTTTGCAATAACATTACCAGTCGTAACATCCCATAAACAAACAGTTTCGTCATAGGATGCACTTGCAAGGGTGTAACCGTCTGGGGAAAGGGAGAGAGATTGTACACTGTCTGTGTGGCCTGTCCATGGGAGTCCAATCTGATTCCCCCTCTTGGAGTTCCAACAGCGTATCGTTTTGTCTGCAGAAGAAGAGAAGAGCAAGCTGCCATCGCGCGACCATAGCACACACCAAACAGAATCCTCGTGTCCCGTCATCGGACCATAGAGCAATCTACTTCTAACGATATCGTACACCCGGATATCATCTTCCGTAGCGCATGCAAGTCTGGTGCCGTCTGGAGAGAAGGACATCGAAAAAACTGCATTGCAGACCTCGATAGAATGATAGGCTTGTTTCCCTTCCATGTCATAAATAGCAACAGTCCAATTACCAGCTGCGATGAGTCGGTCATCTGGTGAAATGGCAACCTCGGGGTACTTGCTGTATGGGCAAGTCCACTCCTTGACGAGTTTGTGCGATTCGACATTCCACACTTTGATAACATTTCCATCCCACTCACTGCTGATGATCTTTGTGCCATCCTGGGTCACGGCGAGACCGCGCAAATCCGTACTGTGCTCCATCGGTGTCCCCTCTTGTTCCCCATTTTCCAGATTCCAGATCCTAATAGTCCCGTCACTAGAGCAAGTGGTAACTCGTCGTCCGTCGGGGAGATACGAGAACCTCCGGATATAGCCATCGTTAGCCATGATCGCCAAATGTGGCTGGAGGTTGCTATCAGACCGATGGAGAATGGTGCTTGACATATTAGTGGAATGAATGTTGGGGCGGCTAGCTTTCGAGCCCGGGGCTTTTCAAGAGCGAGTAGTGGGAGGGAGAAGGGGGGAACTTGAGTGATCGGCTCACCAGGCCAGTGCACCGTGACTATTGCTCTATACACCACGATGTTTAGGTGAGGCGTCATCTGTCCTAGTTGTGGCAGTGATTCTTACGTAGAACTTCAGTAATAACCAATTTCGTTGATAAGAAGCTTAATGTCTGCAAAACTGTACTGTTCCACATACAACTCATGGTAGTAGCTACTAGACTTCTTCCACAAGTGCTTAGTAAGTATAAGGAATGCACCGTTGCCAAGTGACGACAATCTCATATGATGGAGTAACCGAATGCTTTCCTTTCGTGCAACCTCTCGTGTATATAAACCATCCTATACAAAAGAGATGTAAAATACTTTTTCCTGGATATCTAGACACCACCCTACTTACGAACTCGAACGACGCTGCTATGATCCGCAGACGCAGCCAGGACCCGTACCTACATACATATGGACTCCTGAGCCTTTGGACGATTGTTGGGAAAATCTATATGGTTATTGTTGATTTGCTTGAAGGATATGGTTCGGATGGAACAGCCAGCCTAGACGAATATTTAGGGAAGAGCAAACCTCGGGAAACTTGCTGTTCCTGAAGGGTGTAGAGTTCTGGACCAGCCTACCTAATCGAATAATATAATATTTGAGACGTAAGTTTTATCCCGGGATATGCTGACACGATGCATCATAAGCGCCTACCTAATTTGATCTTCAATAACGCAGACATCAGATTTTGTCTCCCTGAGTCTGTTGCGAGGGTCTGGTTGCGAGATGACAAGCCATCTGTACGAGATTCCGCCTAAGTCGCTTGAGGTGCTAGTAAGTTGCAAAGAGGTGTCCGCTGTAATAAACAGCTCAAGAGTTGTCTCAAGGTAAAGATGATCTTTTTCGCGATAAGTCGCTCTGCAACACTCGACCACCAACATTGAATCAAATTCCAGTACATGTCATCTATCGGCCGAGACGCTGGCCGACCTAGATTGTGACCCTTTGACAAGTGCAAGATGAGTGGGCGGCGGCCATGACTGCAATGTCCTCACGCACTTCCGACCAAGGTTGTTTCCCGGACAACACCTGCGGAATCCCAGGTCGGGACGAATTTGTTTCCTCTGCAAATGGGACCCACCTGAAGACACACACCCAAAGGAATATATATCGCTTTTTGTGGTCCGAATGCACTCTCCCTCTTGGTCGAGTTGTTCTGGCGCAACCCAGCGCAAGGAACCTGGCCGCACGGTAGACCATTGGGGATAGCTCAGGGCTTCCGGAATCTTCCCACAAGTAAAGCATAGCTAAAGTCAGCCAAGCGTGCATTATAGTCTATGTCGAGAAGAACGTTATTCTAACCAACAATCGTAAAGTAACCGAGATCTTTTATACTTGGACGCACACAGTTCAGATCACCATGGACAGTGGGGATAGAGTGTACTGGTCTTCATTAGTATTTCAAGTATTGAAATGAAGAAGGAAACTCACGGTAGTGCAGTCCATTTGCTATGTCTAGTAGCTATCGTATGGGATCAGAGAACGGGGAAATGGACCACATATGGCGTATGCACAAATTGAAACCGATGCTCCAAATTTAGATTATTACCATGAGCCTCCAAGAACATGTAAAGAGAATCATTGGGCATCCATAGCGATACTAACGACGTTGCATTACGCATTCCAAATCCAAATGCAATACCAAGGAATGGAACAATATTGGTATGGTCTAGTCTCCTCCAAATTCCGAGTTCTCAACGGAGCACCTGGAAAGTAACTTGAATCAGACACGTTCTGCTGTGGTGTGATCAGTTACCTTTATAGAACCATAACTCTGGTCTTCGCTAATTGCAGACTTGAATCGGAAAGCCTTTGCCGCGACCTGAGAGAAGGTCAAATGAGAGATAGATGGTGAACACTGTTCGAACCTCCTTCGGTAATCCGTTGTTATACCGGCACCTATAGACGTCTCCAAAGCCTCCTCCAGTATAATATTGGTCATCGGCTTTGACAAGATAACGTGTTAAGTCTGGCGGAGGGGAGGAATCGGCGCTGATAAAGATTGATTTAGGAGTGGAAAATTGTATTATTACTTTTATCCTAGAAATTGGAAAGAAAACTCACTCGCAGTTGTGTTTCCCGTGCCGTCCCACCATACCTCCAGTACCAGATCCAGTGGGTATGAGAGAATGAGTCACTGCAGACCGGTAGGAAATGATTAAATGAATGTACGACAGGCTCCGGGTAGCTGACATACATCAAGAACGGTTGAAATCAACTATAATGCCGGAAAATGAGCACAATGGGTTGAAATGTGTTAGAAAGAGCGCATGGTCAACTGTTTCTCAGAAAAATGTAACCATGGAGGACGCCAGAGGTATGTAGATGGTGCCCAACGGGGTTTCCAGAAGCGGTATCCCAGAAACGAATTGTTTGATCCTCGGACGCACTCACAAGGACAGACCCATCTGGAGAGAGAGAGAGAGAGGTGGTATGTCCTGACCATGGTCGTCCGACATGCTTCCCCGTGATGGAATTCCGACAGCGAATTTTGTCGACCGAGGGAAAGAAGAGTCGAGTGCCGTCGCGTGACCACAAGATTAGTACTCTGACGAATTCCTTCTCGTGTTAGTGTGTCAACGGGCCAAGGATGAGTGTGCCAGTGTCGACGTTGTATAACCAGATGCTTTCCTCCATTTTACATGCGAGTTTGCTACAGTCCGGTGAGAAAGGTATGCCTTGTCGATCTTGATTCGGCTGATCTGAGCCATCCTCTCGACGTGGTAGACCCACACAATCCAACCATCGGTCATGACGAGTCGACCATCCAGTGAGAATGCAACTACGGAAAACGACTTCAGCTGCTAAGGCTTTTCCTTGATGAGTTGGCGCGATTGAAGGTTCCACACTCTAGTCCCGTCTTGTTTATCTCCGCTGATGACCATCCTAGTGCCGTCTCGAGAAACAGCAAGCTCCCACGCTGCCCCTGCTCCATCGAAGCCCCGTCTTGTCCTCCGCTATCCAAATTCCAGACTTCTACAGTACCGTCCTTGGAGCCACTTGCGATTCGTCGCCCGTCTGGAAGATGAACGAGTACCATAATCGTGTTTGCATGTGCATTGATCGCCAAAAGTAGTCGAAAGCAATCCTCGGAGGGCTGATACAACGTATTGGTTGAGTGGGTGATGGAGGCTGGTGAGTAGTAAATGGCACTCAAGTCGGTGTGCTATCAAAGGTACGTGCAGAAAAGACATCAGTGGGCCTGAAGGTTGAGACTCTCGATCGATGCTGTGTAATAACCACAGCTTCCGTGAGTTTCTTCTCTTGATTACTGCTTCTACGTCGTCTACCGCTGTTTCCATGTTTTGAGCTCATTCCCAAAACTGATTTTCCGTGAGCATGTCGGCGAATCGGCTATCGAGGCACTTGCTGTCACCATTGATAAGTGAGCAAGAAACCACTAATTCGGTTCGTTTTCAGGAACATGGAGTCGAGATTCGTTAATATTATCGTACGCCAGTGCGCGGGGATGTAGAGGAATAGGACAGAAGTCTACAGCACGCTTGCACCAGAGCAACTTTGTGCTAGCCCAGCACGAGGAAATGTTCGACATTGACTAGGCAGAGATCCCATCCATATGACATGGTACGGGCGTATCTTTTCGTTGTCTTTGGCTAGGTGGTATCAGAAACAACGTTAACCAATAACAGGGCATTTATCAGCACTTTCACCCCGCCATAGGTTGCCTCGCCTCCTCGAGAATCACTTTCGTCAAAACGGCTCTTTACTTTTTATCATCCTCGTAGTTAAATGGGACGTATCCTTCCCTCCCTTATACTAATCCTGATCACAGTTCCGATCTTGTCGCTGAGATCAGGAAATATGGGGTTAGAGAAATATCCAAGAAAAATATTGGGGTTTCGCTCGTACCCACATTTCCCCCAAAGTTCCATATTGTACGGTTCTCGGTCTTTCATCTACTCGTATATCATTGCCGCACGACGTACCTCTTGGTCCGGTGGTTTTCTTCGGAGAGTATTCGTGGTTTGACAATCTATGCATTTCGTAGTCCATTTCTCGATGGAACAAGATAGTTTTCAGCTGAGTGAAGGAAAACCATTTTGAAAGGGGGGGCATGTCGGTCTTCTTTCCTCATCGAACTGAAATCCCACAGCAACCGGCATATGCGAATCTTCTGAGGCACGTCACATTCAGATACAGCAAACCGTGATGACTCGTCATTGTCGATTATAATACAGTTAACCTCACCTTCTAATTCATGCACTAGACAAAATATGATAGGCTCCGAGTTCAAAGGCAAAATCACCCATAAATTCATTTCCGCGCCTTTATTTCTACGTCAGAAAAACAAGGAACACATCTAGCCGCCACTTTCAGGAGCGGTTTCGGCTAGCACTGGAAAGTACAACGCCATCAATGAAAAATACAAGGCATACACCGAGCGGCATGAAACATCAGGCTCCAACGCTGACGGTGATAGGGGAACAGCCAATAACGGCCACTCCGTCCTGAAATAGTAGTGAAGAAAAATGACGTTGTTAGCTCTCCCATTCCGTCCGCAAAGATGAATAATATTCACCCAGAAGTTAAAGGCACAACACAATGGCTGTTGAGGGCAGGATCCGCCAGAGTCGCCGACGCCAACACCGCTGAACGGGTTGCAAGCAGACCCTGAAGGACCCTGAACGTTACTGATGTCGATGTTGGCGTTTGCGGCCATCTGGATTTGGTCCGCGGTGATAGTCTGTACACAGATGGATGAATAAATCTGCAAAGAAAGACGAGGGAGGGATGTCTACCGGGGAAACGCTATTGCAACAAAGGATTACCCCGGTCGGGCAAAGGTCTCGTTGCTCAATCGCACCAGCATTGGCGACGGCAGCGAGGGTCGCAACAGCAAGAATGGAGAAGTAACGGAACATATTTGCAGTGAAGGGTTGGTCTCGGGATCTGGTGTCGACTGGCAAAAACGGAGGAGCAATGTTCCACCCTTTTATACGCCAAAACGTGCCCTGTACCGCTGTAAATGCCCCACGATGTGAGATCGATCGTTCATTCTGTCATCGTGGTATGAAACACTAATACAACGGTTAGCTCACGATTCTAGAGTCGATAGTGACCGTCTGAACTTACCCAAGTGACATAATACTGGAGTTGCTGGGGAGATAAAAAAAAGACCCCAAACATTTCACTACCTTTCGCGATGAAATATTCGTTGACCTAACATCGTTAGATAATAACATGCAAGCGACCACATTTAGTCGGTACCGCACTGGAGCGATGGATCTAGCTTCCGTCCACGAGTATTGGAGTGTGAGAGGTCCTTTTTCAGAGGCTTAGGAGAGCAAGAGATGTGAAATTAATTCGTAATATACCCTCGGAGCTCCGATCGAGCTATACATTGTTCGTGTGCCTCATGTTCAAACGTGCATGCCCTCGACCGACCCGATATTACGAACTTGTGCTCCTGCCGGGCGGTCAAACACATGCAACGTTCGAACCAATGGAAGTTTCATGTTGCCTCTCTGTCGACTTATATGATGGAAACCTGTTGTCGTGATCATATCACATCCATCTCAACATTGTCGTCTCTTTTGATTCTATTCCGCCGGCGACCTAGCTTGCAGTGTAAACTGATCAGAATTCAAATTCAATACAGAACTTGTTACACGCCTTTTGATGTACTAACCTTTAATCATCATGAGATAGTTAAGAGGAGTGGTATAAATATCTTCGGACTAGGGCTGAATTTGACGTTCTTACTACTGTTTAAATTGAAGGACGCAGATGTATGTTTTAACTGTGTTTTCTGGAAGAAAATAGTATACATTTTTCAGCAGCGTAAAGAGCCAGACTGCTAGTGATGAAGTGTTGATAACAGGACTGAGAATGTCGAGTCGCACATCTTCAACCAAAGTAGGGTCAAATAGATGACGTAATTATACCCAACGTATCTTTCCAGCGAAGTTGCAGGCTTTGAAGCTTTGAAACAAGGGAAGTGGATTGCCCTTCGCCAAAGAGGCAAAATCCTGACTCTAACGATTGACCTGATGACAATGTGCTTTGACACCAACAAAACTCCTACGACACGCTGCGTGAGGAATTTACCCCGGCAACAACCGGTAGGCCATTTCCCTCAAGCCCGAGTTAGCCACACAAACCAAACGCCACAGGGTAAATTGTGCAGTAAGCATATTGTTTCATTTAGAAGGAAGCAATGTCCCATTGCGGTCCGACACTTGTATGAAGTAGCTACCGCTCGAGCCCCTCCTTAGGTCCATGTATACTTGATATAGTTTACCCATTTTACCCTCTCACTGACCCTTCAATCGCCATCTGTTTGTCCTGATTCCAGGCGATTGAGGGTGGTTCCGACTGTCGCCCTTCCCCTGTTCTACCATTTCATGCGACAGCTTACTTTTGGTTTATTCTCTCCATCCTAGCCATTCTGCTGGTACTGTATTGTCACAGGTCAGCTACTAATGGCTTCATCACGCGTTTTAGACACACATATGTACCTTCCGGCCCGAGTGAGTTCGTCCTTTCAACTTCTTCCAGGGCATATATTGAGGGTTTCTTTTCTGTGTAAGCCCTGACTCTTGAACTGGTTCCTTGCGCAATGCCGTCTACGTTGATGTGTTAGCTGCACCATAGTGCCTTACCCTCAAAAACTCAACAGTGCCTTGGCGGGGATCTTGATATATATGTTCGTCGTCGCCACTCCCACGACATCTTCGTCGTGAATGCCGCTATAGTTTTTTTCTTCTCGTTCTCGCACTTGATAACTAATGGCAGTTCTGCGTTTCGATCTTGGCTCGGTGGGAGGGTGATGACTGGAACAAACACGGTATAGTCTTCTCTACCTGATGTTAATCCCATGGGCGATCCTACGCATTTTGCAAAGCTGAGAATAGGCGTGATACTGACAGATATCGTTCATTATGTCTTCCAAATTTTGCCTCTTTCAGGCTGCGCTAACGAGACTCCTAATGCAAGGTAACATGACGGGAAATAGACTAGTACGTGGCTTCACTTCACCATACTCCCCAAAGTTGCTCAATAATTTACCCGTATTGCTGCTTGATCGCGTATCTCAAAAAGCAAGCTGATGCGAGGAGTCAGCTGCAGAGGTACTATCGTCGGTTCCCTCAAACAGGAATTGTGGCTATGAATTTTATTTCATGCAGCGCGCATCTGCAATCGGGTGGAACATCAACAGCACAATTTCAGCTCTCGTTCATAGGATCAGCTTCCCGGGACAAAAAATGTCCGAGCATTCCGAGTCACTGGTTATGATTAACAAACGCAAAATCTAACCACAGTTTCTAGGAAAATGTAGCCTAGGAGGTGAAAAACTTGGGCACAATTCCGCAATTAAAAATACAAGGCAGCATGAGCGGATTGAGTCATCACGAGCCTCAAACGTTGACGCTGATAGGGGAACAACCAATAACGGCCAATCCATTCTGCATAGTGACGAAGAAGAAAAGTAAGTTGTCAGGTCTTGAATCCCATTCCAGATAGTGAGTAATACTAGTAACGTACCCAGAAGTTAAAATCGCAGCAGATAGGCTCTTGAGGACATGATCCACCATTGTTTCCGACACCAACTCCGCTGAAGGGGTTGCAAGTGGACCCGGAAGGACCCTGAAGGTTACTGATATCAACATTAGCGTTCGCCGCCATCTGGATTAGATTCGAGTCGAGATTCTGTGGACGAGTGCATTAGTGAACCTCTACCGAATAAAAAGAAAAAGAGGAGATGATATACAGGAGAAATACTGTCACAGCAATAGATCACTCCGGTCGGGCAGAGGTCTCGTCGCTCGATTGCACGGGCATTGGCGGCCGCGGCGATGGTGGTGATAGTGAGAAGGGCAGAGATATAACGGAACATGTTTCTAGTGGAGCGATGTGGTGTCGACTAGTGAAGACAGCGGAACGGTGCACCACCATTTTATACACCAAAACGTGCTTTGTAACGTTCTGGATGCCCCATGACACGAGGTCGATCGTACATCCTGTCATAATGATGTGAAACGCTGCTTAGCTTACGATCCTGGAGTTGACAATGACCGTCTGAACTTACCCCCAAGTGACATAATACTGAAGTTAATTGGGGCAATAAAAAAGGAACGGCCCCAAATGTTCCGCAAGATAAGTATATTTTTGTCTCCTAGATTTCTTGGTCGTTAATCATCGATGGATAGGGAATGGACAAGCTTCCGACTTTAATCGGTACCGCCCCACGGGTCATAAACTGAACAACCACGCTCCGGGCTTGAACATGGTCCCTGTATATTGAGCATGGTATTTAGCCGATTGAAAGAGCCATAGGAGAACAAAAGTCGTATAAAAAAATCTCTGATCGATCTGTCGTGAGGCCGACAGATTTCCGAGGATATGCTCAGCTGAAACTTGCATTCGAGCCAGATGAACCTCGGTTTGAGACGACGCTATATTAGTAAAATTTGGTTCCGATGTCAACATTAGTTAATAAGACACTGGGTGATGTAAAAATCCAATCCATGCGTGCCTTGCCCTTCATCCATGTTCGATGTTCTTGTTCATCTTCTTGGTAACCTTTGGCACGGGCCTCTGGAAAAAGTTATGGCTAAAATTCGAAAGACGGTTTACAGGAAGCACAACATCACCTGAGTACATACCACTGCATCTTATTGTACGGTAACATAGTGTCAAACAGATTACCTGCGGGCGTCTTCATCTTGTTTGTTCCATCTGGAACACATTTCCCCAAAGTATTACCCCCTGCCGACAGTTGAACAAATCGAATATTCTTGTATTCAGAATTTGCACGTACTAACCATATGTTGTGAGAAGTAGTTGAATGAAAAATGCTGGCAGGCTTGGTATTCTTTCCATCATGATGTAGGTCCCGGTAGATGTTTGGTAACAGTTAAAGCGGCACGACCCGCAGGCACCAAGTTAACGGAGGAGGGTTCCTACTTACGCCCGCGGAGCTAGAAGCATCATGATAACTGGGAGCGATCTGAGTTTTACTTGGCGCAAAGGGATACTTGCCACGCACTGGTTTTTCATGCCGCAGCAAGTCGAATTTCGAAATTTCTGCCTTTGATCTATTCCTGACTTGGCTATTCGGTTTGGTCCCGTTTCTGTCAGATCTCGGTTCCTGTCTAGTTCCCTTTCAGCGGGAACTCACGGACCAAGTTGCAAACCAGTCTTTCTTTTGGCGGTTCACATTCTCAGGCACCGTTAACTTGTGAATTTTTTACCGCTCCAACCATTCGCGTCCGTGCTCCTAGAAGCGTGACTTGTGTCATCATGGGTAAAGTACATTTACCATTCCATTCGTCCACGGGCTGCTTATTCTTGCTATTTTATTTCTAGTGCACAGTTTGGCTCAGGCTTTCTGGTGTAATTCCTTCCTGAACAGTCATTTCAGGTGTTCCTCTGCGTCGTCTTACGTGCATAGTACTATCGTTATTTTTTTCAAACAGTTTCGAATTGCGTGAAATCTCGGAAACATTCAATTTATTCTTGGTACTGACATCCTTAATCTCTCTAGTGTGCTTCGGGACTTGTTGTGTGATACCATACGATACACGCCTACATCACCTAAACTACTACTGACTTTATCACCGATCCACACTGTGACAATATCTACCGAGAGAGTACGAAAACTAGTGAAAATGTGGCTGCCAACCTCACAGTCCAATGGTAACACGGGCACAGTCAGCAGCCAGAAAACCGTTCTGCATCGAGGAAAATAGTCATGACAAACGTGTCATAGTATTGTCAATGCTCCCAGAAATTAATGAAAGGGTAATAACCTACCCAGAAGTTAAAAGAGCAGCAGACAGGTCCTCCGGGGCATGATTTACCACTAGCCCCCACGCCAGCGAGACCGGTCGAGGGGGAACAGGTGGACCCAGCGAGTCCTTGAACATGAGCTATCGAAATGTTGGCATTTGCAGCCATTTGGATTTGATCGTCTGTGGGACCCTGTGCACATATGGACATCTGAATCAGTGACTAAGAGTGGAAGTGAGTGAAATGGACTTGCATCTGAAATGGCGTCACAGCAATATATTTCCCCAGTGGGGCAGACATCTCGTGTCGCGATGGCGCGGGCATTGGCGACTGAAACAAAAGTCGCAATGATAACAAAGATGGAGAAGCATCGCAGCATGGTTGGCAAAGCTGGCCAAAGACAGAAGAGGAGGAGTCTCATACACCTTTATTTAAGGCGAACCTAGTATAATGGCACCATATACTTAGTGATGTCAAATAAAGGAAACACTGTTGCAGCTTTAGCTGGATTATCACGAGTTTAGGGCTCATGATGGGGGCCTCAGACACCCAGGGATGTCATAATATGGAAATTGTGGGGTAATGGAAAGGTGATAACCCCAACCGTCTAGCAGGGCATGCGATAAATATTTTTGTTTTCGATAGAAGTGCTATTCCCCGCCTCTTCAACTGTAAGCAAGAAACAATGTACAACTAGCCAATCGTAATCGGAATTACAATAAGAAATGTTTCTGCGCTCTGGCTTAGTTCAATGTGGATGAGTAGTAATTTTCTGCTTCAGTGGTCTACTCCCATAGGCCTTGCCGTTTACATGGAGCTGGAAATGAGAACATGCAGTGATTCGAGGCAGATAACTTAAATCCTATCTCCTTGTTTAACTATCCTTTTTACTTCTTATTGCCTTCTGTTTATGCTCTTCGATGGCATTACAATTTTGTTGCAGTAGAGAAAATGTCCCTGCAAGCTTATCCCCTTCAAATGCGAGGTGGTGAGTGGCATGAAAGCCAATGAGCTGTAAATGTACGTCCTCCACAGCCATCTCGCCCAAGTCCTTCAGGGCATTTCCATGGCGCGCCTTCTGGCAAGCCAGTGTGATGATCACCCGCCATAGCTCTGCCTTGGGCTGCTCAAGCGTGCGTATGCACTGTGACAGGTATTTGTTTAACCCGTCCTCCTTTCCCTCGGGGTGAGAGCTCCCTACTCACATGTCGTACTCGATTTCTACGCGTTGTCGTTTAAGACCATTCGCCTGGCATTCTATGTCGCTCTTTGATGTGCTTCTTGCTCGTAGTAGACTATTGTCCCGCATGTCAGCACCTGAACTGAATATATCGATTTGAATTAATCCGATCGACGAGACTTCGAGCGTCACTCGCATACCCGACCTAGACTCTGAAGGTTCCTACAAATCGTCACATGTAGTCTCCATTCATGCAGCGGTTGGTAAAGGAAATAGCACACGGTATGTTTGGCTGACATAATAGGTGTAGTCGCTCAATATTCAATCCCCACATAGGTGATCATAATGAGCAGAGGCAACGCACGAATGTCATGAGACAGACCTAACACCTTGTAGATTTAGGCAGACGTTGGTTGGCGTTGTACATTTGGAGGCAACATTGAAATGATATCTCAAAGCAGACTCCAGAAGTTGATGGCAACGAAGGTCGTGTTGCTTAAAAATGCGATTATACATGGTGGAAGAGAAGGAAGCGAAAGTTCGAACAGGTGTTGGGATGGCTGGACAAGTTGGACGTGTCTCTCCATCTCAGAAGTGAGCGAGATGAACAGCATGAACTGATTGAGTGATCGTGATTGCATATAGCTGGTAGCGGTGGGCAAAGCTATTGGCCAGCTGTGCTAGCAATAATATTGCGAGTGGCCTCGAGGTGGCATCTGTTCAAGCGGAGCCTCAATGCGTCAGTAGTTTCATTCATTTTGTCAGCGTTGCCACTCCTCACGATTCCCTCCTCGGCTCCCCTCCAGGACCCTGTTGATCTTCTTTCAGTTGATCAGTCAAACGGCGAAACTCATCATGTAGAACAAAGCATGAAACAAGGAAGCAGACGACGTGGATTTGTGAGATCGCCTTCGGAAAGAAACCTTGCATTGGGGTAGTAGTAATCCAATTTTCTTGTAAAGCGGATGTACAACCAGCAACCAAACCATCCAGTGAGGGTGAGTAAAGCAGTCCATCAACCTAAGGGAGAAAGTAAGCCATTCGACGAGGATGTAAAAACTTGTTCTTCTAATACCTTGCTTAACTCACCAGCTACAGTCATCAGCACGAAGGAAGGCAACAGCATCCAGGTCGAATATGGCAGTAAAGCCGGTGCAAAAAAAGACAAGGGCGTCGTGCTGGAAGACAGCTGTACGTCAAGGTAGGATCAATGGGAAACCCCAAGATATGAACTGGGGTGTTACCAGACCCGAAGCTAACATCGGCCTGGTGCAGTATGCGGTACAACCATTAAAAGAGAGTGGTAGGCAAATTTCTACTGAAGTGATTATAACAGTTCACCAGATCTCAGGTCCATCCATTATGTCTAAGGTCGGATTGCCCACTTTCATGGCAGACCGTTTCGCGGAAGCGCGGAATACCTGGTCTCCATCTAATTCCCGTTGTTCAAATCTACTGCAGGCGGGAGCTGAGGTAAGAACGCCGTGATGTTAGCTGCACCTAAACTCGTGTCCTTCTATTCTTGAAACGAGAGGTGAGCGTCGTTTCTAGAGTCAGTAGTATGCTACTATGCAAAGAGGGAGAGAACTGCTTGCTACTGACGCTTCTGTGGCTTTGGGAGGAAATGATTGAGGTCCATGGATCCTTTTTGCACTCCGGGCTTGTTTCGAATACATAAGGGAATATGCAAAAGTTAGCAAGCCCATGAGAGCGAACCATTGCAGACATGTCTCACGTTCAGCTGACTGTGATGCTGAAACCGAGAATGACTTGTTCCACGTCTGGAAAATGTTGGAGCATAACGAGGTATGGGTGAAGCGACGCACAAGACGTCAACTCTATGCATGCGCCAAGTTCTTTTCGATCTAACTCTTCCCCTGTAATCTTAGGCGTGCGAGCACACCGTCATGCCCACCATCGTTGTTGTAAACATTATCACAACACTCCGCTGCTACCATACATAATATTACTTTGCTTTGTAAGGAACTCACCCTGTCCAAGCACGATATCGACCGGATGTCGCAGGTACCGACTGCCTAGCAATACCGGTACGCTCCGTTTCCCTTCTGTATCGCCTTCACCTTCTATATACTCCCGGCTCCATTTTCTCTTGTGATCCGTTCCCTTACCATAATCCGTTCATTTCCCTTCTACTCGATACATTGTACACCATAATTAGCTATGTTTTCCCTTCGTACTAGCGCTCTCGTATATATACTGTCGATGCACGACATGTCGACGACCGAATTAAAAAAGATCACATCGTGTCTTCTAATCCACTTCCTTTCTTATAAGCTCGCCTGAAATCGCTCGTCACTTCCCTTCAGCCCGGGACCTTGTCTCTCTCCTCGCGCTCTTGTCTTCTATCGTTCCGTTTTGATCCGCTAACCCACCTGCAGACTCCTTCCCTTTTGGGTACACCCCTATCACCCTTCAGCGTCCGTATTGCGGACGCACCCCCTACAGCTTAATGTACTGTCGGCGCTTCTGATTCAGCTCGCTAAGCGCACTCAAACTATGCTGGGAATATACGCGGCGAAGGTTCCCTTTGTGTTAGTCTCGATCCAAATTCCAGCTTTGCGGAGGTGGGAGCGACTAGGATTAGAAAATATAATGAAATTCGCTTTAATCCATCGGCTCCCCAATGTACATCAATCATGGTCCCAACTTGAATCTTTTATCCACCCACGTACATCACCGCACCGTAAAGACTGAGCAAGCTCTTGAAGACAAAAGATGAGTCATTCTGAATAAGAGGGGGACTTGGAAAAGTAACGAAACGACCCTGATTCGATCTCTAATAGGGACGGTATACATATTCAATAACTAGAGGACGGCGCGAGCTTTCAGGTACACGTAGAGTTGACATGGATACAGATCGGAACGGTTCTCCAACATCATAGACACGCTCATATATTCGCTGTTACAACATACAGTCAAGGACCCTAAAAAGCACTACACCATTTAGCCATGAAAAATACGGAGTGACATGGTGCGATTTCGCATTAGTCTCAGGCTCCAACGCTGACGCCAATAGGGGAACAGCCAATAACGGCAACTCCACTCTACATTGACAATTGTGGTCATGGAAAAGGAGAATAGTGTCGTTAACATTTAACTACAGCACCAAAGTAAAGCGTGAATGACATACAAAGAAGTTAAAGGCGCAGCACAAAGGCTTCTGAGTGCACGATCCGCCAGAGTTTCCGACACCGGCGACACCAGTAAATGGGCTGCAAGTGGATCCAGTTGGTCCCTGAACATTGGTGATGTCGAAATTAGCCTCCGCGGCCATTTGGATTTGTTCTGCAGAGACAGTCTATGCACGGATGCACGGGTAAATCGCTAGTTAATAAAATAGTGAAGGAAGATATGACTTACAGGAGAAACGCTGTTACAGCAGTAGATTTGTCCGGTAGGGCAAATATCGCGCTGTTCAATTGCACGAGCATTAGCGACGGCAGCGAGGGTCACGATGGTAAGAAGTGTAGAAAAGTGGCGGAACATGTTTCTAATCAAGAGGGTGTCTTAAGTGTGAAAGACTTGATCAAAGAGCAGACTGCTGGAAGTGTAAGAGCTTCCCTCCGCCCTTTTATACATATAAGTGGTCCAGTAGTGCTTCACACGCTCGACGACATGAGATTGGACGTACACTTTGTCGTGCTGGTATGAGACACTAAGATAACAGTTAGCTCATGATTCTAGAGTTAATAATGACCACCTGAATGTCCTGAGTTCAATTGACATAATGTAAAGACGCCTGGGGAAATAAAAAAGGACTGCCCCCAACTATTTTACAAGGCACATAACAATGTTCTGTTCTTTAGTGATGAAATTCGGCGGTTACTGGTTGACAATAGTGTGTAAATAGCTATCCTTTATTAGTTGCATTAGGTCAGAGATCTAACTTCGATATTGGTAACTAAAAGCTAGAATGTGTGAACATGGTCCGTCGTACCCCGAATATTCAGTCGATTAGAAGAATCCTAGAGCAGGAAAGACAGGTAGAAGGAAAAATATTGATCTATCCTGATATCCTCGGATCTCCTGCTTTGTATTTGATTGAAACTTGAGTTTAAGCCGAATGGGATCCTTTTTATTATTATCTTTCTCTGGAAAACTTTTCTTGCGACTTCGCCCGTGCATTTTTGAGCGTTTTGCGGAGGATCAAGCTGTGTGGACATACATTTTCTGTTTGTTCACCCACACGGTATGTTCGATCAGGTACAAAAGTAGTGGTGAAGACGTAGAGGGAGACAGATCCCTGCGCTATGGGATGTCTATGGTCAGGGTCCGAGCATAAGCCTGAGTTTAAGTGTGGTACTATAAGGCAAAATAAGGTGTTGGTCCTCAGGCTACCTCTACTAACCTAGGCTTTGGAGCTGCTTCTCTTGCTCCCATTATTACAGCACTTCTTCCTCTGCCTCCGCGAAGATGGCTACTGGGAGATCCGTAACATTTTGTCCCATATGGTTAAGAGTATACATACTCCGCCGTACCTCAGTTGGAATGTGCGTCGTAAATTTCAATATCTACTAACCTTTATTATGAAACTTCCGAGAGAAGTCATCAACTTGTGCGAAAAATTGTCTCTGCTATGTTTGTGTGTTAACTGGATAATGTCATCCATAGGAAGAGATCGGTGCCTTCCATCACTGAATGTTAGCATGAGCCACATCTCTGGAAAGTGGGGAAGGAGAACACAGATGAGAAATTTCCCTATTTAAAAAAAATGGAATGGACACTACCACACAGGATGACATTATTACAGAAGCGAGTTGTACGATTTGAAGGGGTCCAGTGAATCCAGCGAGCGTTTCCTTATTTACAAATTACAATGTGTCCTTTGCGTGTTTAGCTAAACTTATACCGGGCCATATCCATGTCAAGCGTGCTACCTTAGTTAATCAATACTCATCATCCGGACCACAATTACTCCGGAGTACATGCTCCGGTGATTTGTCACGAACGTATACGAGAGCTGAACTGCAAATGACAGTCATTACTCATTAGAGTATCTTGCTCTTGCGTTGGCGAGTTTTAAGAATATTTACGCCCAAGTTTCTCGAGCGGGCAATCATCAAAAACTAAGTCGATAAGCTTGATCAAGACATTGAGTATCTGTCCCGGTAATCTATGGTTCTATGTAGCGTTGGAGTATGTGCCGTACGTGTTTCATTGCATTATGTAAATTAATGATGTGTTGTATCGTGAAGTTTGTCTTTATAATTTCGCTGTGGTCGCCGTTCAGCATTTAAGTTGGAATTGAGTATGATGAAGCAGTCTGGACCGCCTGGTCAGATCTGTTGCTCTCTGCGATTGTGTTAGTCGACCTTGTATTTCATTTCCCACCGAGTTCCAGGATACTTCCGCGATTGTTCCATGCATGATTCAAGCTTCTTATCTGATTGAGTGGAAATAATCACCGTAATCCTGGAATCTCCGGACAAGAGGTCGGTATGGCTTAAAGAAATGACTATCTCCAAATGAGGAAAAACCCGGACATTCAAATATTCACTATCACATCATACATACATCGAATCCAGCTAAGACCACTAGTAGTCATGTAGTCTAGCAGCTGGAAAATACAGTACTATTCAACGACAAAAAATACGACGTGAGAACCTGAATGGTGCGACTCCATATCAGCATCACGCTCCCACAGTGACACCGATAGGGGAGCAGCCAATAACAACCACACCAGTCTGCATCGATGTACGTATTCATGGTGAAATGAGATATTAGTGTTATTAGAATTTATTTTTACAACAAAATTGTAGACAACTAACCCAGAAGTTAAAGTTGCAGCATAAAGGAGACTGAGGGCACGATGCACCAGAGTTTCCAACACCAGCTACACCACTAAACGGGCTGCAAGTAGACCCGGCAAGTCCCTGAACTTTACTGATATCGATACCAGCGTTTGCGGCCATCTGGACCTGTGTCGAAGTGATACCCTTTGCGTCGGAGTAGCGTAAGCGAAATGCTAACTAGAACAAAAAAAAGGACGAAAGGGAGACAACTCACAGCAACAGAATCACAGCAGTATATTTCTCCGGTTGGGCAAATGTCGCGCTGCTCGATCGCACCGACATTGAAAACTGCTGCGAGGGTCACAATGGCAAGAAGGGTGGAGATATAGCGGAACATATTTCTAGTAGAGAAAACGGAAGACTCAGTTGAAGAGTTTATTGCTGAATATGCAGGAAATTCCCCTCATCCTTTTATACTCCAAAACATTCTCTGTAATACCACTTTACCTGGTGGAGGTCTGTATATGGATTAGATCATCCTACAAACGGAGAAAACTCAGCTCGATGGTGATTCTAGGCCACGATCGCCACCTGAACACTCTCCGAAGAGGCTGGGAGCCTGAGATAAGAAGAAGAAACTACCCCAACAATCTTGCAAGGCAAGCGATGATACTTTCCGTCTTCTATGAAAACATGAAGGGGTCATAAGCGCACGTACAAGTACATAGTTAGCTTTAATCGGAATTACTCCGGTGTCACGGGAATAATGAAGCTAGTCCTGTGAACAGTGCCCTATCTTAAACATTCAGCTGGTTGGTAAGCCAAGGACAATAAAATCGTCAAATTAATCTCGTAAAATACTGTAGGACTTCCGATTGTGTCTAGTTGAAACCTACGTTGAAGAATGGAATGAAACCCAACAATCTTGATTTTAGATGAAGCAGTCTCACATTCCACTTTGTGTTTCCTTGGTTTATATTTGCCGAAGATCAAGCTTCATTCTATGTTATGTTATACGTGCCTGGCGCTACATACCTTCGATGCCTTAGTCTATATTGATGGTAGGGGTTCCGAAATGTGGCTGAATGTATATATGGGTGCAACATCAGCGAGACTACCTCTCCTCAACAAATATAAATGGCAGCAGCCTCTTGTGTGCGAGCGCCATGGCAATAGCTTTCATGTGATCAGAGACTATCTCGAGTCTTTCTCTGCAAAGCATTTGTAAATTTATACATTTAGCTTCAGAAATTGATGTCCTTACTGCGGCGTACATTAATCAGACTCGGAGAATATCGGAAACAAGACAGGAGTTATTTTAATGTTCGGTTTTTCGTGCATCCGTTGATGACAAGTCTTGACTGGAACAAGACGCAGATACTTTTAGCCACGTTCGGTCCCCGAATCGGAAAGAGATTCATAGATGCCCCGTTTTTACCCTCATTAGATAATCGATTGCTGATTATTGGTTGCGGGGAAAGTAGACAATGGAGAAGCTCTTTATGTCATGTAAGAAATCCTAACTTTTGTTTAGTTCGATTGACATTGTTTTGCTAATACCAGAAGTCGCACGGTGACCAGTGTTCAAACGTTCATCTCCAAATTGAATACTTAAAAGGTTCGGGTAAGTTTACCATCACAAACTACCACTGTTTCTCGGGTGAAAGAAAATGCGTTTTGGCAATCTATTCCATGTGCGAAATATTTAGCATCCAGAGGGTAATGCGAAGTAGACCTCGATGAAGGATACCAGGTCATTTTCGAACACGCAGGAAGAAACTCTGATGCTGCCATGAGTGCACCTCACAGGTGACTTCTTAGAATCCAATAAAGCATTTCCAGAAACGTTCACTGTTACATCATATATATGTACATCAGATCCGACCGTAGCTGCTGAAAAATATAACAATGAAAACAGTGCGCAAAAACCTGGACTGCGCAATTTGGCATCAACGCTGAGCCCACTACTTTCCTACGCTGACGCCGATAGGGGAGCAGCCAATGGCGACGACACCACTCTACATCATGGACCAATATGACTCCTTGATTCCCATCACAAAATGAGGATGCAACGTACCCAAAAATTAAAATCGCAGCAGAGGGGCGCCTGGGGGCAAGATCCACCAGAGTCACCCACACCGGCGACCGCATCAAACGGATTACAGTTGGAACCAGTAGATCCTTGGACGTTTGTAAGATCTATATTCGCTTTCGCGGCCATCTGGATTTGGTCCGCCGTGACGGTCTGTGAACGTGTATATGAGCGAATTTCTGTTGGTGAAGAAAGATGAGAGATGGCTCACAGGGGAGACGCTGGTGCAGCAATAGATTACACCAGTGGGACAAAGGTCGCGTTCCTCGTTTGCGTGTGCATGGGCACCCACGGCGAGGGTCACGATGGCAAGAAGGGCAAAAAGGTCGCGGAACATCTTTCTAGCAGAGAGTGCAGAGGAGTTAATTGAAGAGCTGACTGCTGAAGATGGAGGAGCTGCAAGCGAGCATTTTATATAATACCACGCTGCACGCCCTATATGGCCTCGCTCCTTGGTGACATCTAGCATCTCATAACGTTGGTCCGGAAGGAAACACAAAGGCACCATCTGCTTTACAATTCTCCCAAGTGAGTGGGGCAGTAAAAAAAAAGAATATCCCCAGCCATCTCGCGAGGCACGCAAAATTATTTCTGTCCTTGAAGAAGAGCCGTATAACGATTGCATTACCGAACCGCGACAACAACTTGAATGCACAAATGACTAGCCTACTTACTCAAATCAGCATCCAAATCGGTTTAACAGAACGCACCTCGATATCATTGGGGTAGATGTATGAACATGGCACCTGTGTTTTCGATAGTCCAAATCCGATCGTTAGATTCAAGGTCAAGGAAAAAATGGTGGCCTTATGTAAGCAACGAGTCAGATTTCCGACACCTATGATGTAGCGACGCGCCTCCCATAAGACCCAGACCATAGAAAACATTTCGGCGGAACTTCTCGGGGATGATGGGAATCAAGAACCGTTGCGTCCCAGACATGGAAAAGTTGAAAACAAAGAGACGATTTGTCGAGCGACTCGGCCTAAGTCTATCGGCATGAGCCGAAGGAGTGTGAGATCTCTAACTGGTCCCAAATTCAACACGACGTCAAACTGAAAAACTGTCTTAAGAAAAGTCTGCGACAATATGTGCTCAGAGAACGCCTTTGTAGGACATGACATTTTTGGTAAGATGCCCTTACACCTTGGACTACCCAGTGTTCGGCTGACGAGGTCTCAGTGGAATTATGTTGAATATTATTATGCATGTTTGCAGGTGAACATATCCATTGAATATCACATACTAAGTTTCATGTAAGACGCTCCGCGCACCAGTTTGATGTTCATTCCCATAAATGAACCACAAACACAAAAAATCTGAACCTAAAGTGAGTGTTGACCATCAAAGGTATGGTTAATGCTGACTACGGATTCCTATGCTGTCCAACCAATAGGGTAATTAAATTCCAAATCGCGGCATGGATCCCAGTAGATGTCATGACGTCGTAAGTTCTTTTAAAGTTCACTATTAATGGGAGAAATAGCTCGCAAGGAAGCTAGTGATTTCATAGATATTGATCTCACCAGTCATGAAATCATTTGTGCCCTGATCACACCTGTCCGTAGAGGTGAAACGAACTATATGGTTTTGGAGCGCGAGACAAGACATGCATCATGCCATGCTGATATGTAGGAGGATGCAATGCAGTAGGCCAAGCTTTTGTATGATTCTAAATTTAATAACAAATCTCTCAGGCCGTGACACAGATGGTGTAACACAGAGACCTTGCGACAACTGAGCGATGAGGACCCATTTTTCAGGCACGCAGTATTTCCATCATTCATGACTTCTGTTGCCTGAATATCAGTGGGAAACAACGTACAGCCGATTGATCATAATCGGCACTGCGTATCAGACCAGGTGGTACCGAGTTTCTACTAGTTCAAGATGTCAAACCCAATATTAGATAGAATTCTCTCATGTCCAAAGCTTTCGTCTTTGATGTTCTAGACCAGAATGCGAGGGTATCTGAAGGACTGATCCGTGTTCCAATCACTTTCATCTTGTGTCTTCCTAATCTTTACGTGTGCGAATTGGAATCTCGTGTTCTAAATTTGAACGGAATTATATGATGTCTAGAGCTCGAAAATGAACTCAAGAAATGTACGTCAACATATCTCAATCAATCAAGGAACAAGTGTTCGGACACCAAGGAATTAAGGAGGCATACTAGCATGTACTTATTGTTTTTCCGCAGTGGAATTAAAGTCCGTGGGGCTAGGATAGGCGCTGGTTCCCAGACGGTGGGGGTCTAGTGTAGTAATCATTGACCCGTGAGCTGGCGGCCCTCACTTAGAGTTGCTATCGTTGAGCTCATTTCGCTTTGCTCATCCTCGGGCTGGAAGCTAGGCCCTCCTCACATTCATCTGGGACCACTGACTTGTATATTCATTTCGAACAAGGCGGCTGCCCTTCCGGATCCATACCGACAACCGGCCTCAGTTTCGGCTCTCTTTCAATCGAGCAAGGACCAGAGTAACCAACCTGTGCAGGGGTAGACCAAGCACATTCGAAAAAGTTTGTAGAAAGGGAGACAATTCATGTTTAATTTGGGTTTTCCCGTACCGTCACGTCGCTGTGGTGAATAACTCTGAAGTGATGTCAGTTGTATTCGTGGATAAACTGAGCAAGTGTACATACCAAGTAGTGCAACATCGGTGTGGAAATATTCTATCAGCGAACAGATTATCTGGGTCGTGGCAGGTATGTGTGCGTTCTCGATTCATACCTCACGACAAGAAATAGGGATGCGGTACATAACATACCTTACATGGATTACTTGAAGCACGTCCTTCGTAAGTAGTTTTTATGAGCCATCAACTCTTGTCCACCACCGGAATACAACCCCTTCAGTGATCTGTATGCTTGAGAACTCGTCGCCACACATCGCTACGTCGAACAAACCAAAACCTCTTTCTTCCACAAAAGGCATATCAACACGTTCGCATGCATCTGCACTCAGACCACGTATCCCTTTATCTTTGTCACAAACAATGCCATCTGTCCAATTCATTGGTTGTGTGCCCTCTTTGAGTATGAACCGCGGAAGCTGACTACTGGTCAAATTAAAGAAAATATCGATTAAATATATCGTTGACTATGCTGTAGTGTGAACGACTTACAAGGCACCTCCGAGTTCTCCTTTGATTTTATTAACCTTAGATCATGGTGTGGGATTTCTATGTTTGTGATCAACTCAGCCGTAAAATACCACGGATCAAAGTACTCGCCTACCAAACTGGAGATGTCTGTCCTCAATAGACGGATAGTACAAGGAATACGTGCAACGATGGTATGTTGTGGATGAGCAGCGGCCATGTAAAAACGCTTAAAAATAGGCAGAACCGCAAGAACCATCCTATTCGCATCAGATCAGCGGTACACCAGCGTTGAAAAAAGTGGCAGTACATCCTCTGTGCAATGGACCTTCCTGAAGGCCAATGCAGATAAAGTAACCTTATTGGTTTCGAGCGTATTCTCGTGTTGGCTAATTTGCTCGTTCACGATGAACAAAGCCAAAAACGATATCACTGAGTCAGGAGGCGCTACTAAAGCACAGCGTAGTGACGCACCCAAGATCACATATTTGATACCATCTTTGCGCCACTAGCTAGGAGTTGGATGGATCAAAGTGTATGAATACGAACACCTAAGTGGACAGCACTTGCCATATACCGACTAGTTACACACGCGAGGGCCTTAATCGCACACTTTAAACGCCTGAAAGGGAGGTAAGTTCCGCAAGTAAAAGAAGAAGCAAAAGAAGTGCGGAATGATTTATACATGTAAATTCCGTTGCCTACAAAGTAGGAGGGGAAGAATCGAGAGGTAGATCCTTCTAAAACTGGAATTACTTTGTGAATCGTTGACAAAGCCTACCAAGATGTGCTCGCCATAGGTTCATGTAAGGGGGGAGCCAGCCCCTGCGATACTGGAATGTCATGCCCCAGAAACGAACACGAATTTAAAAAAAAAATTACGCAACGAGCACGATGGGGCCTTGTCGTCCAATTTGTTTTCCGGCCTCTGAATTTCAATAATGAAGTGGTCATTCTTGCCAAGGGAGATTCGAGACACTAAATTAACGTCAATATGTTACGTAATGCTCGGCCTCGGAGCTTGTCCTTGTCCTCATTTCGCTGCTTTCCATCCAAGTTGGCAAGGCAAGTACTTCAAGTGCATCAACGTGTAAATGTTCACATCAAACACCTTCCATCTTTCATATGGTATCACGCGCCCTAGTTTACTCACCGAATTGTGATATTTTTATGGCATAAGGTATTCAATCATATGGAATCTGTTCTCCGAGCCGGGCCAGTCCTCTGCTCGCGATCAGAAACCATGCTGAGCGAACAAATGGTTGCAAACGTGCATGTGCCAACTATAGTTTTACCTGCAATTGACCGCATGGTCCTGTGAGTTCTGGCCATTGACTTCTAAAAGTTCCTTGGACAGTCATGCATAAAAAGCGAAAAAGCAGGTCGCTTTGGAACTGCCAACATCATCATGTTAGCCTTTCTATCATTTTTCGTGCTCCTTGTGTTTGCAGGCGTCAATGGCGTGATAGCCACTGACGCAATGCTCTCCGCCTACACCGCTCCCGGTGAATTCCCTACCTCAGTATATGCGTCATATTGGAACAACCCAACGGCGACATCGGCTCAGCCCCAGCCCGTGATTTCGGACCCGGTTACAGTATACTCTACTATCTTTACAAGAATTTCATTCGACTAAGTCGGCACAGCATAGGATCTTTCCCGCTATTCTGACAGATCCTGAAAACTTTCCTAAAGTAGGCGGATGATATTAGCTGTTCCGGACGACCGAATAATCCATTTACAGAACGATACGAACGATCCTCACCCGCTACCACCTAGACATGATCCATCGCAACTTCTGCAACAGGCCCTTTCTCAAATCAAATCGATTGCTTTCAATCCGGCGCTTGCGGGAGAGACTTGTGCACAGTGTCAAGCTGTTTTGTCTATTGCTAGAATGCTTATACTCGCGGCTCCAGAACAGGGACCTCTCCTCCTGGAGGCGGCCTGCGAGCTCATCCTATCCCCAACGCTGTGCGAAAACAATTTAAGCCGCTTGGCTCTTGGTTCTGTCTTGACGCAAATCATTGCCCTTGGTGATATGGGTGGATATGATGGACAGGTGACTCGACCAATCTTAATTTTTGCTCTATTAGGGACTTATATTATTTCCTTGTATCTGAATGCAGCTCCTGTGTGCAAGACAGCTATACCTATGCCCCATGCCACCGACATTGCCAGTCGATTTGACCAAGTGGTTCAAGAAACCGAAACCAAAACCTCTACCTCCGCCAAAAGAGTCGAGTGGAGAGCGCCTGAAGGTTCTCCACGTATCTGATATTCACATTGATCCCCGTGTGTTATCCTCGCATTACCTTTATCGTGCCTTATACTGACTCCAGCTAAATCAGGTTATGCGACTGGATCTGAGGCCGACTGCAGTCAGTCCATGTGTTGCCGTTATAATACATTCAATGCGGCCTCCCCCAATCAGGTTCTACTTCCTGCGTCACGCTACGGCGCTTATTCTTGGTGTGCTTAATCGGATTGTTCTTTGCACTCTTGCTTAACAATAGATCAAAACGATAGCGATGCGCCGATCTCACTTTTGCTTGCCGCCATGCAAGCTATGCCTGAAGTAACAGAAACAAAGGGGACTGGGTTTAACTTTTCCTTGTTTACCGGTGATTTGACAGCACATGATCCCTTTAACCAATATTCCAGGTATGATATCTCCGTAGTCTCTTTGCACACCATGTACCTGATTCAAATGGCGCGCTTATAGAGGATACGTTGAATACTGCGAGGTAAAGAGTGGCATTTGAAACGACAACCTGACCCTCATAGTAGATCCTAGGTCATATTATATGATCTCCTCAAGGAATACCTTGGTCCTGCTCCCGTGTATGCCACACTTGGCAACCACGACACATATGTGATTATGATTTTAATTTGTCTATATCTCGTCTGAATACTTTCATTTTATAGACGGAAGATCAGATGATCCCTTATTATATGGGTGGCCATCTTGGAAAACAATTCAATTGGTGCGCGAATCTATTACATATTCTCCAGTTGTTTCTGATTCCCTCCAGGCTATATGAACACGTGTCTGCCATGTGGCATCATGAGGGTTGGCTTCCCGAAGTTTCTATTGAATATGCACGCACACACTATGCTGCATATACTGTCAAGCGCCCGGATGGACTGCGCATTATATCACTTGATACTGATATGTGTACGCCCTTCGTAATGTTTGCATTTAACCAAGTTCACGACAACGATATCCAGGGTATACGTATGTTGTGACATTCTGCCATTCGCCCAGAAACTGAGTGATCATTGGCCAATACCACAGCTACAACTTCTTCAGCTACGTCAACGCTACCCAGCCCGACCCGTTTGGAATCCTCCGTTACCTTACTGATGAGCTTCAGGACGCCGAGGATGCAGGTGATCGAGGTGATTTTTTGCACCACCATATTCTTTGACATTATTCGAATAAAAATGTTCCAGTGTGGATCATTGGTCATGTTTTGAGTGGATGGCAATCGTCAGAATCTCAGTTCAACCCTACGGACCTGTGTGAGTCTTGTTACATCGCATTCTTTCGTGCTGTTATGGGCTGACCATCCCTGCAGTTTATCAGATGTAAGTTTTACTTTGCACTAGATGAGCATACTTTGATGAAGTCAAAAGCGTTGACCGTTACTCACCCCACGTTATCGCAAGTGAGTATAACTACTTGAACATGGACAAGATTTGACTCCGTGGTAGACGTCTTTTTCGGGCATACACACGAGGACCAGCTTTCGGTACGTAGTTTTTGCTGGCTTCACAGCCATTTATTCTGAGGCTCGTCCTCCGAAGATCTTTTATGCGAACAATGGAACCCATCCTAGCGCTAAGACTGCGCAGACCGTGTCATGGGTATGTCAATCCACTACGTGTCACACAGAAAAAATTTTGAAGATGAAGTCAGATCATGCCATCTCTTACGCCTTGGGAAAATCTTAACACAGGTTTCCGTATGTATGAGGTAGATTCTGCTGTAGGTTTCCACGTTCTCGTTTTTGCTTTACGGCTTAATATCAACCCAGACATTCGATATCTTGGATGCGTACACGTATGTGCGGGTTATTATACTCAAAAGAAAAGATCCCTTACCTTGTGACGATGTAGTTGGGTCAGCCGCGTCAACGAGTTCCCAGCCTTGGATAATCAGACAGAGGTGGGACCGACGTTCGTGCTAGAGTACAGTACCAGGGAAGCCTATGGTCAGAATATCACCTGGGGCGCAAATGACCCGCTCAATGCAACGTGGTGGCATCTTGTCACTGAGCGTGAGCCTCATCTCTTTCTACTTATCGAGCTCATATTCTGACATTCTCAACCTCGATAGAGATGGAAAACGATCCATCACTAGTGCAGGTGGGTGTTCTCTAACAGAGTCTCGACGGTATCTCTGCTGATCTGATTACCGCCGTTCCATTTCCAGCTGTTCAACACCTATCAATCTAAGAGTTCCGTGGCGGGATTGGACTGCACTGGAGAGTGTATCCCTGCCAAGATTTGCTACATGCGGAGCGCATCTTCTAGCCTGACATATCAGAACTGTAACCAGGCGTATGTGTCGACACAGTGACGGATTGAGGTCTTTCTACGTACCATTGATACAAATCCAAGTTATCGTTAGGTCTTTAAATGGGTTTCAATGACCTACCTTTCTTCTTGTAGGCGATCTGCCATGCTAAATAAAAATTAAACGCGTTGTGTATTGCTTCATGCTAGCAGTGCATTACTTCTCGTGCTGTATCCTTCTTCGCTTGTCGTTGGCGCAACCGTCGCGCCGGAGTATTTCTGCTACATCACATGCCTGTAGTGTGTTGCACTCGTCTCGTTGTATAGCAGAGGACCGTTGTTGAATAGAAGGTACCCATGCCCGAAGGCTCTGTTGTTGTTGTACTACAAATTCTACAGTAAGACCATCACACAAGGCGTTCGGGCCGCAATTCTCTGTCGGAGACTCGGAGTCTGTTATTTACATCCGCAATGGCACTGAACCTTTCGAGTGGTCTTGCATTTCTTTATGAGTTTTCCGAACCCCCGTCTTTATACATTTCAGAAACAGAAAGTCGAACATCTGGCTAATTACATACAAGGGGCAAAATATCTAGGTTTGTCTTCAATGTTTTCTTTAAGCCCTATGTCGGGAGTTACTTGGCCAAAGGTTTGACTTTTTTCTCTCCTGTGTTGGAGTACTATTACTATGACAGTCGCCTTCTGGCACACAACATCTGCTTATTGACATTCGGTACTTCAGTGAGTCATTTTTGCCTGTTCCCAATGTGGACGGAGCCATGTGATTTCCGTCATCGCAACTTCGCTGTCTATCAGTCGGTTATAACGAGCTTTCTGGTTCTTGCATACGTTGCAAAATCTTCCGAGTACGTCGCTCATTTAAATAGATCGCGACACACGTGCTCATTCGTGCTATATTTAACGCAGGCAGTGTTAAATGCACCCTGCTCCTTTCACCACGAAATAAAAACGGACCTACAGATTCTTCGAATGGTAGGAAATGGTCTTTTTTAGGTGTCACGTTCTTATTTGCTAGGTTTTCCTTTAGCAACCAGCATGCGGTCTCTCTCATTGGCGCAGAGACTTGCATCATGACCAGCAGAAGAGATCCCTTCGACGACAGCCTCTGTAACGCCCAACATCCGGGTAGGATATTTCATGTGCATCCCGTAGGTTTTGGATTCTTTTCACACTCGCTAAGAACGGGCGGGTCATTGATCATTGTATGCATGCATGCGAATGTCTCTAAACCGCATGTTTGGGGCAAGAGTTCTCACTGCATTTCGTATAAAGGTGTGGGTTTTTACCGCTTTCAGTACAAATTACTCGAACGTTGGTCTCCGTTGTTTAACTCGAATGCTATTGCTCTCCTCTCTTCTGGCATTTGTCGCTGCTGCGACCTTTGTCGATGCATACGACAGGGAATATACCGCTCCTGGTTTATTCCCTACTTCGATATATGGCGCTTATTGGAATAATCCAACCGCCACTGTAGCACAACCACAGCCTGTGATCACTGATCCTGTTACGGTATGTTCCCAAAGATTGCTATTGTCCGTTCGATGTAGTGAACTGTATCTGCTAGAACACTGTCTTCCCGGAGGTCCTGACCGACCCCGCCAATTACCCCAAGGTATGCTTACAACCCGTTGTGAAGTAGTCGACCTCATTATATCACACTACAGAATGACACGATCGACCCACACCCTCTTCCACCCGCTGCTAACGCCTCGGCGCTGCTCAGCGCAGCCATTGCTCAGATTGAAACGATTGCAAGCAATCCAGCCTTTGATGGCAACAAGTGTGCACAATGTCTGGCGTCGCTCGAGGTCGCCAAGTTCCTCGTTATGGCTGCCCCAGATCAAGGACCTCTCCTTGCCGAGGCCATGTGTGAATACTTCAAATTCTTCAGCTACGGTGATTGTTACAGCGAATATAGCATTCTTGCTCTGGGCCCGATATTTTCACAGCTTGTCTCATTGGCCGATGTTGGGGGTTATGACGGCCAGGTGAGTGTCGTACAAAGTTGGAAGCAATGACTCCTAAGTCCAACGTCTTGAAACACCAGAATATATGTTCAAGGTTTAAATATCTTTGCCCTGTTCCACCACCAGTGCCTCTTAACCTGACGAGCTGGTTTGCGAAACCGAAACCCAATCCACTTCCGCCGCCTATACAACCCAGTGGCGAACGTCTTAAGATCCTGCACATCTCAGATATCCATATCGATCCCCGTGCGTTGTGTTCATTGTCTCATGATTGATCGTTTAATAGACGTTATTCTTATCATAGGATACGCAACGGGCTCTGAAGCTGACTGCTCCCAGTACATGTGTTGCCGGGAAGACGCATACAATAAGCATTCTCCGCATCAGATAGTCCTCCCCGCTCCGCGATATGGCGCTTTTTACTGGTACTTGCTCTGTGTAGTTCTGTCTTGAACTCACCCCAATGTGGTGTTCGACAGTGATGCGCCGATCTCATTGGTGGTTGCTGCAATGCAAGCTATTGGGTCTCTCACTGGCACGGAATCCACAGGGTTCGACTTCTCTTTGTTTACAGGCGACTTGACAGCGCACGATAACGACAATGAATACTCCAGGTGCGTCAATATGATGTGGATAATGTTGGGCTCTGAGTTTACGAATGATCTTTCAGGGCGTATGTCGAGTATGCCGAGGTGAGTGTGTTCCATTCTGTCAAATACATTTAGTAAACTGAACATTCAATAGGTCATCCTTTACAATCTGATGAAGCAATACCTTGGCTCTCCTCCTATTTATGCAACGGTTGGCAATCACGACACCTACGTATGCCATCTCTTTCGTCGGATCATGTCACCTCCATTCAGGCAAATTTCAATAGGAACAATTCCAAATGATACCCTACACAGCGGGGGGATCTCTTGGAAACCAATTCAACTGGTTCGTACCTCTTCCACTAAGACGTCATACGCCTGATTAGCAATCGTTTAGGTTGTACGAACACATTTCATCTCTGTGGCAGTATGAGGGTTGGCTTCCCGAGGAATCCGTCGAGTTTTCACGGTCACATTATGCCGGATACGTGGTCAAAAGGCCCGACGGCCTCCGCATTATCTCCCTCGATACGAATATCTGTGAGTCGAACTCTCACATACATGAGGACGCATGCATTACTGAAACACTTTGAATCCAACAGGGTACAGGTGAAGACCATAATCGTTTAGTTCCCACATGCGCGTCTGACTTGGACGAACAGAGACAACTATTTGGGGTACATAAACTCTGACAACCCCGATGCATTTGGAGCTTTGAGGTGGTTGACGGACGAATTGCAAGATGCAGAAGATGCAAGCGATAGAGGTAACACGCTCAACCTGTATCTGCTCCACACCCACCTGACTTTGTATCCTAGTGTGGATCATCGGTCATGTCTTGGCGGGATGGAACGGAGAAGCAGCGCAATCCAACCCCACCAACCTTTGTAAGTGCCACTTAACATCATTCGTAAATATCTTCCTTATGAAAATTCGCAGTCTACCAGATGTAATCGTCTATGGAACTCTTACCACCATGTTTGAACTTACAATATTCCGACAGTGTTGATCGCTACTCGCCTCATGTGATTGCTAGTGCGTACGCCACACGCTTCTCGGACGAGCATGTACTCACGTCGTGTAGATATCTTCTGGGGTCACACACACGAAGACCAACTTTCCGTATGATGGCAGCTGCGTCTCAAAGACCCATCTAATGGTGCCTTATAGATTTTCTACGCCAATAATGGCACGGACATGAGCGCAGATGCTGCTCTCGCAGTTTCCTGGGTATGGCTCACGATAATTGGACCACAGAAACGTAACTTACCGGCTGTACGAAGATCGGACCTTCATTAACGCCACTGGTGAACCTTAACTCTGGTTTCCGTGTATATGAAGTGGACTCTGCGGTGGGTTTCTTTCTTCGCAATGATGCTGTACTCCATGGCTAACTGTCCTGTTAAAGACATTTGACATTCTGGATTCGTACACGTCGGTTGTTATTCTATGTTCGTTCTGCTTGCAAGGCTCACCTTCTGCGGCACTTTCAGGTATATAAGCTATGTCAACGATTTTCCGGCGCTCGACGACCAGACCGAAAATGGACCGACTTACAGATTTGAATATAGTGCTCGTGAGGCGTACGGCAAAGACGTCGAATGGGGTGAAAACGATCCGTTGAATGCAACGTGGTGGCATCTCGTGACAGAACGTGAGTCATCCAAGGCCTTCCTACTAACTTAACAACGTCTCTGTTGCACATGACGAACTAACTGCTGCTGTTCTCATCCCACGCACAGAGATGGAATCCGATTCTTACCTTGTTGAGGTGACGCAATTATCTTTCTTTAATCCCGAAGAACAGAAGATACTCACTAGCATGTTTGATAGTTGTTCAACAAGTATGAAAGCAAGGATTCTGTCGTTCGGAAGCACTGTGAAGGGGACTGCATACCTGCAAGGATTTGCTACATTCGCAGCGGTTCGGCAACATTGGCGTTGGAGAATTGTCCTTCAGGCTACGGCTCCACGCAGTAGATGAAATGAATTGGCAAAAGTCGGGCAAAAAGTAATAGACAGAGTTCTTCTGGCGTTAGGTGTGAGCTGTATGAAAAGCCATGTAAAAAGACCTTGAGCCATTGTCACCCATTATCTAAACAAAGTGCTGCTAGATTCCCCCACGCACCTTGAGTTCGACACAATGGCCAAAACGATAGAGACCACTCCACTTACTGGATCGACAGTTGCTGCTGTCCTTTACCCTATCGATGCCTTACACTAAGTAAGTCTTTATGAAGGTGAGAGAGCGGAATCACGAATGGTATGTATTAGTTTATAAAAAACGTACCTCTGGGTCGGCAGGTGAATGTTATCTTGCAGAAACGGATTGTTGTGTGCTTCGCTCCAGAACCTGAACCTGAGATAATGTGATGGTGATCAGATTGCTATCATTGAATTGCCATATCTTGCCCTAGGCCTCGATTACTAGCCCAGAGTTATCGTCGAATGAATCGTACAAGACGACATGCAAGCCCCTAAATTCAAACTCCGCCAACGGAGTCGACTCAAGTCGGCCCGGGCTAATCCGATACAAGTTACCATGAACCGACAAACGTTACGGTATGATACGGAGGCACAGCAAGGAACTTGAACTTTTCGACCAGCCTTTTGAATCTTGGGATTCTGATGCAGTCCCTTTGAACTTGTAATGTGAAGGTGTAGCGATCAGTCGTAGTCACTTAAAAAGCACTCGCAGAAGCGCTATCTATCTAATTTCTCGCGCGATTCGGTTATCCGCTCTCGTTGTTTTGTACGCATCCTTAGGTGATTCGCTCATCTATGTTTGTCCACGACTTGCGGGCCCTCATCACAGTTGTTCTTTTTCCGGTAAAGTTTTTTTGCACTTGTCCGTTACAAGCTCGACGCTCAAGGCGCGTTCGGTAACTTGCTCGAGTTATTCTAACGTCCTCGGGTGGGACGGTCTTTTCGTCACAGAATCCATACGACAACACTAAACAAAGATCACCTCCAAGTCATAAGTCCGAAAGCCCTCCAAAAGAAACCGAGCGCAGTGGGGACGATTATTCCAAACTACACAGCATCCACGTTTATTGTGAGCTTTGAGCAGAAGGGGTAATCTCTGGGCAGATGGGACTGTCGGGAAATTAAATTTAGGTTCCAAAACCTTATAACTTAAGAGATTCCAACCCCCCCCCCCATTCCAAGACTACCCGAAATTCCTCCAAGACTTGGGGTCGGAAGGAGTTCCAATTTGGTTTCAAGGGCCCGGCTCGGTTGGAAGGGGCCTCGGCGAAGGGTGTCCCAGTTTAGTAATCTTCGAGGGGAGGTTAGAAATTTCCGACAAGCTGCATTCCTTCCAATATCTGTTGTCGGAATTAACTACATGTCCCAATTGACTACTATATGCGACAGAAGAAGACCATGCATTCTGGATTTGGGGCGAAAGAGTCCAGTAGGTATTGCCGATTTTAGCGGCATTTGCGGAGCTGATAAAGTATTCGCCCTAAAAGGTACACCATCATATCAACTGCAGCATACAATCGGTACGCTCTGCCGTATCGTCAGTACCTTTATACTTCTAATTAATCGTGTCGTAGTAACAAAGATTTATGAGGGGAAGACGCAGATATGTTCAATCATGCTCGCTAGTTGGATGATGTGATGGATATGAGGAAATCAAAGGGCATTAGCGTAAACTCGATCCTATGTACCACCTTCCGCTACATATCCGGACGCATTCGCTCATGCGCTCCATAACAATAGGTTGAGAGGCTTCCTCAGTGGCACCCGAGGGAGCGTGGGATGTCGCTTCGCATTTAATTTGATTCCTTGGCTGGTAGTTGCGACCGTAACCTAACAGCGGCCAGTCCCATGGAACTCCAAACATTCTTGCTGGAATTGGTGGGAAAGGCTCAAGATGACCCTATTGAACGGATTATCTGTCAACCAGCGTACTGTGGTCCCAATAATTGACGGGAACTTCGGTAGTGATATCCGAATGCCATGGGGTGCATCTTTGGCCGCCTAATATGCAGAGT
Organism: Austroboletus festivus; assembly: GCA_038088875.1. Classification (NCBI taxonomy): domain Eukaryota; kingdom Fungi; phylum Basidiomycota; class Agaricomycetes; order Boletales; family Boletaceae; genus Austroboletus; species Austroboletus festivus. Next base: position 29,503 of record JBBPJU010000006.1, on the reverse strand, counting down.
CCTTACTTGACAGGTTGCAACATTGAAGAAAAATCCGAACGTTCAGCAAACAGTGTGCATAAATACGTTAAGCCGATGGTCTTTCTAACGTATTCGACGTCGTACGTATACTAAATCTGTCAACGCGAACGATGAAAACATGCTACCGTGTATATACATACAAGACATTTGACCGCCGAAATCTGTTCGAGTAATCCTCCAGGACGCAATCCAAGAAGTGCAGTTATCAAGATGAAATGTAGCCATGAGAATGGATTCCCATACCCATAGGTGAGGTCAGGCACGAATAAGTCAGGGGTAGGAATAGGGTGTGCCTGGCACACTTATGGACGGGGTTTAAACGACAAACAGTGCCAGATTTAGACGAACCTGAACATGGGCAGGGAAACAGCATGTACATATGGGAAACTGTTCTCTCTACTTGTCAACTTCAGCGGGTATTCCGGTAGCCTGTAGGTCGATCAAAGGTTGTCCACTACTTTGCCACTTTTTTTTCCTTTGAGTTAAAGATAGCCTACTACTTAATGAGGACAGTTGAAAGCTAGTGACATTAGGTGAGCTGAGATTTCGAGAGCGATTATTTGGCCCAATCGGACGCAAAACTAAGCTTGGTTGCGGGCGAGACGCGCCGAAAACTGAAACACGTCTTAAGATGAGCTTTATCATGAGCGCCACCGTCGAACGGTTCGGCGTTCTCATGATGGCTAGAAGTTGTTGACAAGAGGGAGGGCCAAGTTCTCCGTCATTGACAAGGATCCACAATCGGCAACGCACCGTGCATAATCGTTGAACCACTTACGAACAATTCGCGGGAACTATGGGTGAACTTGTACATGCGCTTGATGCAGCAAGTCACCCTTTCTTGGTAATTATCATAGTAGGTCATACTCTTTGACCAATATGCAATCTGTCGGGGCCCGCGCTAATGACGCTGCCGAGAAAGCCATGCCTAAAGCGAGACAAGGCCCTCTCTTGGATGCTCATAAAGGGCCTCAGACTACTCGAGCAGAGTCATGGAGTTTTGATGGTGCCGCATGGCAAGGGTCCCAATGAGACTCATGCGGATTCGGTAGCTAAAATTTAAACTCCTCTGGAGGGTCGGCAAGCCGTGCATCAGTCGGTTGGCACAGCAAGACGATCCGGCACGATACGACATGACACAACCGAAGAAGCATCAAGTGGGGCGAACGTTTTACATAAAGTCGCAGCTATTTCCCAAGACGTCCAGACCATAATCGATCATAAAAGGTCTCAGATGCCACATGGTTTCGACATCCTTGTCCCTCCAAGCCATGGCACCCCCTGCGCTCACATTGTGGCTCGTTGCCTTTATTGTTCTGTATGCATTGATCAAGTACTTCACTCGCCCATCTTTGTCTAGGATCCGTGGCCCGAAGTCACCATCATTCATTTTCGGTAAGCTCCTTCCACCCTCTCCTATCTTCCCTGATCACTGCTTTTGAAGGCAACTTGTTCGAGCTATTCCAGCGTCCTGTTGGCGAGGCGGACTTCGCATGGCAGAGCCAGTATGGCAATGTTGTCCGTTTTAAAAGTGTTTTCGGGGTAAGTATACTCAGTTATTTCGGATTCCCACTCACATACTAATCAACCTCAGAGCGATCAGCTCCTGATATCAGACCCGAAAGCCTTGCAGAAGATGTTGAACATCTCTGCATATGACTATTCAAAACTCCCCAATATTCGCGTTATGTCGCGCATGCTAAGTGGAAGGGGAGTTGTCTGGGCTGATGGTACGTATTCGTTCTGTGGGCTATGGCTTACCATATTATAAGTTTTAAATTTGTCTGCTAAAACCACGTGACAGGCGAGGACCATAAGCGACAGCGGAGGATAATACTTCCTGGATTTGGTTCCAAAGAGTCCGCAGCATTCTTGCCCATATTCAAGCAATGTGCCGAGTCCATGAGTATGAAGTGGTTGGAGACTGTTGGAACTAGTGCTGGTCAAAGTGCTGTCCTAGACGTTCGAGAGCTACTCTCGCTTGGAGCGTTAGATGCTATAGGTCAAGGTATGGAATCTTCAGTCCTCAAAATGATACATGTGGCGCTCAAGACCACCTCCATAGCCGCATTTGATGTCCAATTTAACACCATCCAAGACGATTCGCACACCCTTGCAAAGGCATATAGAAATTATCTGTCAGTTCTCACGTGCATTCATTCTGACCTTTTTCTAACGTTATTTCAGCGGTGAGATTTTTGGTGTGCCTTCAACAAAGCAAATTTTTGTACAAGCGGCTTCTGAATATATTCCGACGCGACTTCTCGAATGGATAACCGATCATAGTCCGAATCCTCGACTTGCGCGCGCGCGTAATACGAAACTCATGGTTACACGCGTAGCAAAGGAATTGGTACGGGAGAAGTCTAATGCTCTTTTACAAGGAAAGGGTAGCCGGGATATTTTCACCCTACTCGGTGTGCAGTCTTTACGTTGCTATCGTCGATCAGTCTCTTAACTATCCTGAAGTCAAGGCTAACATGGACGCGAATGCGAGGAACAAACTAAGTGATGAAGAAATGTTAGCTCAGATGCGGTGCGTCTTCTCAATGATTACTACCTGTTAAGTTGTAAACAAGGTTATGCAGAACAATTCTCCTCGCTGGTCATGAAACAACTGCTACATCCACTTCATGGACTTTACTGGAGCTTGCCCAGAATCTCGAAATTCAATCCAAACTACGAGATGAAATACGGAAGACACTGGCCAACGTCCAAGCACGCGACGATCCACAAATAACAGTCACAGATCTGGACTCCATGCATTATCTGAATGCTGTTGTAAAGGTAACTGGCACTCCTCTACGTCCGGCATCCTAAAAATTTACCTTGTCATTCCCTGCTCAACACAGGAAAGCCTGCGATTCCACACAGTTGCAGCTCACGTCCACAGAATGGCTCGTCGAGATGATGTCTTGCCGCTTTCAAAGCCAATTATAACGAAATCTGGAGATATGATCGACGAAGTACTTGTTCCAAAAGGTACCCACATAGTAATGTCTGCTGCTGCCTACAATCGGTAAGGCCCCTCTGCATATAAACTCGTGTAACTGCTCATAGTATTGTAGTGATAAAGATCTTTGGGGAGAGGATGCGCATGAATTCAATCCCGAACGCTGGTTGAACGATTCGATAGATGAAAAGAAGTCAGCTGGTATCGGCGTATACTCAAACTTGTGTGTCATTTTCTCGTCGTATTTCGAGGTATCATCATCCACTTACTCTCAATAATAGAATGACCTTCCTCAGTGGTACTCGGGCTTGCCTTGGATGGCGCTTTGCGTACGAGCGTTCCCCATGTGAAAGAGCTAATGATTGATCTGATATGACAGCCTTCTCGAGATTCAAGTGTTCTTGCTGGAGCTTGTGGGAAAGTTCGAGTTCAGACCAGCAGAGGCAACCAAACGAATTCTTCGGCAGCCAGCGCTGGTTATGGCCCCGATGGTCGACGGCGAACTAGACCACGGCATCCAAATGCCGTTGGCTGTATCCTTAGCCCCCCAAGATGGCGAAAATTAATGGATGATCGTTCCCGATGAGAAATTACGGGCAGTGTTTAAGATACCGTTGATGAAGATCTATGTACCATCGAGATCACGAGAGTCTATTATTCGATAATCGTCGGATAACACGTAGGTGGTTATGCGATAACAAGTATTTTTGTATATGGGGCCCAGAATAACTCTGAGCTCTTCCATTGCGTGATCGTGCGTGTATCTATCGCATGATTATAATTAGTGGTGTACCATCGCTCTAGGTTTGATGACAACGTGGCTACCAGGTAGTGATATGCAGGACGCAATACTTCATTAATGCGGCGCTGACCATGTTTAGCGTAACAATTTCCCATACTTGACTAGTTGTGCAGATCCCGGCGAAACGCCAAGATCAAGATGGATTGCACTCAGGAACATGATGGGCGTGTGATTCGAACGGATACTTATACTCGTGGGCATCAGTTTGTCCCTGACACTCCGTGGATAGCTTCCAGGCTAACGGTTCCTACCAAGAGGTTGAAAGGCGACGTTCCTATACTTTCCAATAAAAGACTTTTACGACCATACATCTAATGATCAGCTCTCGTAAGTGTCATTCTCTCTCAAACGATATCAAGTTCCGACTACAGTACCATAGATATATTGGAAGAACTCGTGTTCAAGGACTTACGTCGTCACTATCTCTCCTGGGCGAATAATTAGCTGTGCCCGCTTACCGTAGAGGTTGTTCTTCAATCTTTAACGTCCTGTGATTACTCTATTCGAGCTACCAGGTATAACATCGACCCGATTAGGCTGTAGGAAATGATGAGCGGCCAAGGTCAATTCTCGTACAACCCAGGGAAGCTCACGACCATTTTCCCCTGTTTCGATTCACCCTGATGAGTTGTTTCGTTAATCTCTTGCCAAATCCCCTATTCCGGTAGATGTACACTACAGAAGACACAAAACTTTTTTTTTTCGTTTTCCTCGACTTCCTTGATTGAACAGTAGCCTGATGTCTGCTATTTGCAAGCAGGCTGTGCTCCAATTGTCACGTTTCCTCAGATCCGGCTGCGTCACAGATGAAAGCAGGGGAAAATAGAGTAAGACTGGCGATGACGTACCCAAGGATGCTATGGGAGTGCTACTGTCGATGGCATGCGTTGGCACCAAATGATTTGAGGTGTTCAATGTTGTGCAAAGAAGCCGCTGCTATAATGACGGAGAACCTGGATGGCCTGGCAAATTGAGTGACTATCGAAAACAAGGGTTCCGTGTCAAATGAATGAAACTCCACCAAAGATGAGAGTAGTTTGTCCTGCAAATAAGGCGTGTCCGCCATCCTATGGCAACTTGAATGTGAACTCAAAGTGCAGTTTGAATAACATGCAACAGCTGCATACCGATCCCCGACCGGGACAGAAGCAACTTGGTCAATTGCGAAATTAGGTGGAAGCTTAGAGAATCAGATGTGGGTGTTGTAAACTCGCCTGGAATATTATATCTGCTGAACGTAGGACATATTCCAGGCATATAATGTTGATCGATAATCAGTGGGCCGTGAGAATTTCAGGTATATACGACAACTTTATATAATGTTCATTACGCTTTCGCATCCAAGGATGACAGGACATTCTGTTTCTAAATTACTAACTTCTGAGTCATCCAGTCAACGGGATTCAACCCGACAAAGTTCATTGACAATGATTTCGTCAGCTGTGGGTGCTAGGAGTTTCTTCGGACCGACCTCGAATTCGCCATACCTTTCCTGAACGTAGAGGGCACGTTTTTGTTATAAAACATGATGTTAGATGGGTGAGAAGACGCAATGATGGCACCATCTGTGCACACTACCGTGATACTTACCTCTGGCAAAAGGTTTCATATGATCAAGGTCGCCCGTGCAAATAGCTCTTTATTCGTCAGCGCTCGCGTCATTCTCTAAACTCTTACGAGTAATGCTTCGTTACCTGATCTTATGAGTTGACCAAGATTCAGAGATGATTCACAAGTAAGCTCGCCAAAACGTCATTATGTGTATAGCATGATGAATACACGCTTATGAGAATCCAAGGCTTATCTGAGACCCATTCAAGTCGAAAGCCTGTTATATATAAAGCCTCTATCGGCCCCCAGCCAATATCACAATTTGCTAAGTCCCACATCAAGAAGACTCTCCCTCATCTTGCCACATCCATTCATGACGACCCATCGTGCCCTGTTTCTCACTGAAAAGTTTGGTGCTTTCGAAGTAGGCACTACAAAACAGCTCACGCCGGGACCAGGAGAGATCCTGGTCAAGGAGGCTGCCGTAGCATTGAATCCTATAGACTGGAAGATCCAGGCGTACGGTCTCTTCATAACTGAGTTCCCCGCTATCGTGGGCGTCGACGGTGCTGGCGAAGTCCAGGCTGTGGGAGAGGGCGCGACGCAGTTCAAGAAGGGTGACAAAGTGTACGTGTATTGCCGACACATTAATCTCATATGATGACCCCAAATTCTGATTCTTCCCTTTGGGTAGATTTCATCAAGGCAGTGTGCAAGGTGATCGCGATTACGGTTTTTCGACCTTTCAAGAGTATGTCCGTGTGCCTGCAGAAATCGTTGCCAAGGTACGATTCATAGTTATTACGCGCGCCATAAACTTATGACAGTGGGATGTGCATTATCCATTTTAGCTGCCGTCCAATATCAGCTTTGATCAGGCAGCCTCATTGTCTCTTGGTGTCGGAACTGCAGCTGTCCCCCTATATTCTCTACCTCCTATTGGCGTGGGGTTGAAGGCACCTTGGGAAGGTGGTCGTGGCGAGTACACAGGACAACCAGCTCTAATTCTTGGAGGTTCTAGTTCTGTCGGACAATATGGTGCGTCATCACATCACTTGGCGTTTGTAAGACTGACCTCGTTCACCGCTACCAAACAGTCATCCAATTTGCCCGCCTCTCTGGTTTCTCGCCAATCATTACTACCGCCTCCTTGCGAAACGTAGAGCTCCTCAAGTCACTCGGTGCGACCCACGTCATTGATCGCAACATTCCCGCATCTTCATTCGCCTCTGAGATCTCCAACATCACTGCAAAGCCAATCCCTCTTGTATACGATGCCGTCGGTTCCGCAGAAACTCAACAACTTGGGTACGACACCCTGGCGGAAGGAGGGCACATCATTGTCGTCCTTCAGCCACTGATCAAGGAAGTGCCTGGAAGTACGAAGAAGGTGTTGCGCGTCTTTGGAAACGTACACACGCCCGCCAACAGGGCGCTCGGTCGCGCATTGGCACAGCACTTGCCGGCGTTGCTGGAGGCTGGTGACTTTATCGTATGTCTTTTCTGAACCCGTTTCACCTGGATTGCGGAGTATTTACTCGAATTGATTTCAGCCCAACCCAGTCGAGGTCTTACCAGGCGGATTGAATGGAATAGCTCAAGGACTAAGCAGGTTGAAGAATAATCTTGTTAGCGGTAAAAAGCTGGTTGTCCATCCGGGCGAAACAGCTTGAATCCAGGGATCTGTTTGGATGGAGATCTAACTCCGTCGCAGTTGAATTATTATAAGAACTGATAGGGAGTCTTGCGGGTGCTGTGATACTGTAAATTAGAACAAGAGCGGGCAAGCGATGGCCCGGATCTCGTCTGTACTTATTTTGTTTGGGTATGTTTATGCCACGCCCCTCATCAGAATCAGAATCGTCGATTTATATGATGGATCCCTTTTGTATATGTGACCCCAAAACCTTCCTACCAAGGTTCCTGATCTCATATTTCAACAATTTTGACGGATTGTACCACGAGCCCATTGTCGGACCCACAACATCGCCGAAGAGAAAGATATATCGAAGTTTTGTCAGGTACATAAGTGGATCTTCCAAATGTAAAGTGGTCAAATGAGTAACCTGGCAGACATCTTGCTCGTTTACCGCAAACGCACCGCCCGTACGCTGGTATGATAGTTTACTCGATGGTTCTGCATGCTTGTTTACAACACGCTGAGCAGTGAGAGGCAATAGTCATCGTATTATCACGTTGGTGTCGCTGCAGAAGTTTTACATGCTCTCACCCCACCTTTCTTCTACTGCTGGGGGATCATTCCCCGAGGGGAAAGATTCGGATGCTGTATCTATATCCTCATGCAAAAGCCATTCGTTTCCATTGCTAATGATTGGTGCCGAAGACCTTCTTGACCTTCTCTCTACCACGATCTCTCCGGAGACACCTTGAATGGCCATTTTATCGGTCTATTTCTCGCATTGCGGCGGTTTTGGTATCAATGTCACTTATGGACAGGAATTTGTGAAGATGTTCCTTTTTTTCACGCATCACAAAATGTTGGAACGTCGTGGCTGCTCGCGACATATATATACTACTCTACATGTTCACCCATCCTATCCTGCGAAGGAAATTTATCTCATCCGCTACTAGTTAACACTAGTCAATACCTCTTGAACCATCTCTTCTACGAATGTGAGTACGAGTACTCTTTTTCTTCTCTCTCGAAATTTTGATTGATTTCGTGGAAGATCCGTGAGCCAACATCCAACGCCTACGCCTCCAAAGTTTTCTCCCCACGATACCAACCAAAACCGAGAGGTAAGACCACTCCTTCCCCCCTTTTGTTAAGCTGATGGGGTTATGCTAGGTGAGTGGGTCGTTGCCCTACATGCACCAAGAAACGGTGGCACCGTCGTCCATCACCAGGTACAGTCTCCGTCCCTTTCTATTCTTCGTCACATCTCTTACAGAACCACAGAGGTGCGGGACGTTATAAATGCAAATGGCTTATGGATGGGCTGCCATGTAACCAATCTTTTGGCTCATTTCACGATTTGATCGTGCACCTCAGACACACACACGACATACAAGGATCTGCGGACCGAATGTTGACCTGTCACTGGCAAGGACGTGCAGGCCACTGTGGTGGCCACTACCGCAGAGATACTTTTCGGCGTCACATTTCCACTCATCTCGGGCTGTCTTTTCCTTGCGACATCTGCTACAGGTCTTACTCCCGGGTAGACTCACTTCGTAAACATGTGAAGAAGAGACATGCAGTACAGTAACTTCCAGTATTGCATTTTTGCTCTATGTTGTGTCGCATCCCAGTCCACGAAATATGTTAACTTCTTCCCCTGTTTGTATTTTGTGTAATATACATCTTTGAAGGAGACCTTGTGTCATACCTATCGACCAGGACATCTACAGTATGGTGAGCCGTGAACACAATGGTATGAAATCCTGACGAAAGAACGCGCATAAAAGTTCCTGTGTACTTGTAAGGAACGCACCGTTGCCAAATGACGATCCTATCCGATGGAGTAACCAAATGTTTTCCCACAATACAACCCTTCGCGTATATATAGATCACCCGGTACTGGATTCTAGGCGTGATGGGAGTGCTGTCGAACAGAGCATTTTCTCCACTTTCTCCGGACGACTAGACGCCGCCCTGACCCCGCAGATGCAGCCACGACCTGTATTTACATGCTTGGGCGGAAGTGAATCATCAATATGAAGGATTGATACCATTCCCCACCAGGCAGCTGTGCACCTTGAACTCGTAGCGGACCCGCAACAGCGAGATTACACTTGCATGCAGAAGGTTCATATATACATATATGATTGGGCGCAAATGTAGTGGCATTGGAGATAGCCCCTCTGAACTCCGAGGTAGACACACATGGGGTCGGATGGTCGGAACATTTGATATCGGTACATGCGGGCAATTGACAACCATACTGCAAGACATCTGGTCACTACTGGCAGCTGTGGTGGATTTACAAAACAAGAGGATGTTCTGATCGTTTGCCAAGCTGTACCGGCCCGGTGGACTTCATCCGAACCTCAATCTAGCTGATGATGTTCACCTTACGTTTTAAAGACGTAGGAGATGAGCTAGCATCTCCGTTATATGAAGGTTACTTAAAGTTAACTTTAACTATAGGTACCTTCGCATGTTCTGTGTTCTTTCTAGAACATTGTTATGAGTGAAGTCACTGGTGCATGTGTCGTGATGTCGCATAACTTGGAGGACCGAAATTAATGTTCCATTTTCTGCGGCGCAATGCGGGGTGGTAATCAGATGATGGCACCAACGTGCAGTGTTCTTATCTGAGTGTGATACGCTTGATTCGGACCTTACCCATATCTTCCGACGCAGTGGTTAGAATTGGAATTAGTAGCTTTCAAAGACTCCGAGTTCTCCCCAGTCCATCAGACGGTTCGTATTCACTTTGGAAATCTTGTGAATTGCCCGCGAGTAAAAGCTGTTTGCACATCGCTACTAAACAGTGAGGCGATCTTGCAGGCTGTGCTGACATGCCATCTGCCTCGCGCACTGCACCTTGAAATCTTTGTTAGACGTACCGTGTAATTGCTCTATTCAATCATGCAGATTTTACCCAGTTCGAGCACTTCTCTGGGCTGAAGAGTATGTGACATATTTAGCAAACCACCAGGGAAACAAGTTATGACCCACTTGGCCTTCTCTGCTTGATCGGACAGGCGCGCCCAACGCCTTCGTGTCAGGTGTATTCGTCTGCTTAGCTCACTAGCAATCTCACTCACCGATGCCTTTGCCCGACGTTTTAGCCCATTTCGCTGCTACACCATACTTTACTGCCGGTCTTAACAATCGTGATCTGCCGAGGCGAATGAACTGAATTCATGACAGTAGGCATAAATTTATCAGCCCGATTTATTCCGATCAGACCTTATAATCATTGTTGATGTTGATCGCTGAATTCCTTGACACTCTAGAACAAAATTCGAATGAATCGAGCTGTTGACGATGGTAGATCGTGAACGATGATCGCAGGATGACACCGGGTCCCCAAATCCAACCAAAGAAAGATGAATACCGTTGGGAGGTTGAAAGAAAATTATAATGAGTGAGGAAGACTCAGCTGAACCAAGGAAAATCAGAACAGCGCAACATAAAATGGAGAGATGATGTCCTTGATATCCTTGCGATGAAAATCGTTAGATAGTCAGAGAGAAGCCAAAGCACCGAATACTAGGCGGAAGGGACGGGGTGGGAGGAAGTCAGCAGTGAATGCCTGCAGAAAAGGGGCTGAGGGGAGAAGAGAGCTGCGCCGCAGGGAAATGCCGAGTTATAACTCTCAAGGAGTGGAGTCAGAGTGATCGTCTAGACACGTGCAGCGCAACAGGTTGCACTTCTCACCTAACAGGACGCCGCAGTTATCCTTTTAACCTAGGTTTCCGAGTATGCAGTAGTTGGTATTATTCGGACCACACAACATCCAGTATTTCTGAAAACGACTTTTTTGCATGACTTGGCAGATATAATCAACGCCAGGCCTACAGTGCAAGTGTCCCACACAACAAATGCTACGTTCGAACAAATGACACATGGTCTTCCATAGGGCGAATACCTTATTCTTTGAATAGCACCACAATCAACGTGCGTTGAATGTCCATCACTTGCCACAAGTTTTCTTGAGAAAATGAGGGATTGATAAAATTTGGTAGGCGCAGGCTGTATGTTTGACCGCATTGTAGGTGACTAACACTATGCACGGCGTTAGATCGCGTTCTCTAACGAGGGTCATAAGCGGCCACCCATCAATGTAACATTGTTCTATGTTGCGATATCACTGAAATTGTGCTACAATGAAACGTAAACGAAGCCTAGAGGTCAGCGTATCATGTTGCTGTTCATATCATTCTACTGTAAGGCAACAACACAATATGTCAAAGGTTCCAGCGGTGGTGTTCGATGAGCTACGACTGAGATCGTGAGTAAAGTGGTAAACCTGAAAAAAGATATCGGTGAGGAAAGAAGCAGTGCGATGTGTGATAATCAAGGGGCTGTTGGACTACTGGTCAATGAGCACAGCGAGGAACGTGTTACGTGTTTTCTGGTTGCAGAGCGGTGTGAGTTAGACTTAGGGTCGAGCATGATAATGTGTAGAGAGCATGGCAAAACCTTGCACTCGGACTTGATGCGAATTTGTTACGTAATTCTCGACCAGAGCGAGCTATTAGTGTCCTTCGTTATTCGTCTTTCTCTATCCCAGCAAATATTCATTGCTCTATGTCGCTACAGGCGTTGTCCGGCTTGTTAAAGCATAATTTAAACGTTTATTGGAGTGTAAGCATCTCAAAAGCCCAACATCAGAGCTCATTGAAAAACATCACTTTAGGGTAGAAGCACATACGGATCGAATGCGACAAGCTTTTCACAAAATTAGAATGGATGCAGACCTGCACACGAAATGTTAGTTATTTTTGTATTGCTTGAATTTCGGAAAATTGATGCACAAGGAACCTCCAGTCAGTACTCTTGGGGTTGACTTTGTTTCGTTGATTAGTGCGTGTATGTTGTTGTTCAGCATTCAATCTCTCATAAGGACTACTGGTTAGTGAACGAGAAAGTCATACTCTCGTAACAATGATCCTAATGTTGATTTATGACATTAATGGGCGCTCATCCTGTAGCACTGCAGAGCAGCAATATCAAAGTATTTTGTTCAAGAGATAGAAGGACGCGCGCCGTAAGTGTCTCATTGTACCCTCTAGATTGAATGCTATGAATTGACTTTCCTTCAATGTGCAGAAAACGAATATATCATGGCCCTTCACGTTGTAAGATAGACAGCATAATTTACAGAAAGGTGGCTTGTCATATGTAATAATCACAGCACCCGCTGAGATGGCCAGACGTTCGGCAGCCCGGTACCGGTGCGCTGAGGTAAACTAATGCCTATTTTATACATATACTTATATGAAGCAGTGCTGTATTAGCTTGAAAATTGATCGTACTCCCCCTTCCCGTCTCCCGGTGCCCCTCATTATTTCGCCTCAGGAGCACTACACATTATAAATGAAGATTTGCCATGCTGTATTCATTCTCGCACACAGCACTGGCGGGCTTTCCTCCCCTCGTAGGTCGTGATGGCAGGTCGATCTCAAAACTAACACCATCAATCTTGACGGTGATCTCAAAGCGATGATGCTACTGGCTAATTGTGTACCTTGAAGCAACCGCGAGTTGCGGGCCACACCAGGAATAAGTTAAGCTCAGCTCCTTCATCACTGGCAGCACGCCAAGGCTCTCGTGGTATATATGAATAGTGTGTTCGACTACTCTTCTCCACTCCACGTCCTCCCTACGATTCCTTCCTTCATCGCAGTATTAATGCCTGAAACTCCATTTGAATCTGGGTTGTGAGTTCAGTGTCCTTTGTCTCTGTATTTAAACTTTTGACGAGTGTGGTAGAGCGGCAGATTCACACCTACCGCTGGAACCTCCCCTACTGCACGACGTAGTCTGGAGTCCGGAAGTAAGTCACTATCCGTTATGTTTTTTAGGTTCATACTTAATAGTAGCAGCTGGTGAATGCATTGTACTACATGAATCAGGCGGGAGTGAATCTTCAGGACCCCTCCATGTATGACTCTTTAATTTTCAGTCAACTTTCTTACAGAACTGAACAGGGACATTCCCGCTCCAGGCGGCCACAAATGTAAATGGCTTGTCGACGCCCAACCATGTAACCAAGTCTTCGATTCCTTCGACAACATGATTGCACATCTCGGGCACGCGCATAGTGTACACGGGCGTGCTGGCCGGAAGTTGGTCTGCTTCTGGCAATCACACGGAAGCCATTGTGGTGGTTTCTATCGCAGAGACGGATTTCGACGTCACATTGCGATTCATCTCGGGATCTCGTATCCCTGCGATATCTGTGGGAAGTCTTATTCGCGGGATGACACACTTCGTAAACATGTGAGGAGAGTGCACCAAATATAGTGGCTTTCCTATAATCTCTCGCCTTTCCATTCCTGACTTGGCTTATTTTTTTTCTACATGCGGGGCATGCGTTTTTCCTATTTGCAGTGATATCAGCCACAAATACGTTGTAACCAGGACAAATTTATGAAATTAATGTTCCGTGGAAATGACAGCGACAAGCTGGGTCGTCGAGTCTGAGCCAAACAAAAGATTAGATACATATAAAAACTAGCTACTGAGTTTCAGAATGGCGATGGAAGCAATAGCTGGGGATTATTGAGGCGACTTCCAGAAATAAGTTTATTGGTTTACCGTTAACGATCCTTGAGACGTTCCGAGCATCATTATAACGCGGCATATAGGTCGGACGCAAAATTACCTGTTTTGTTACTTGAATGATGTCAGGTGTGATGATTGGTTACTCCCGACTGCCCTGCATGTACGTACATAGTGAATGGCATTCTAGAAAATGTTCTCGAAGCTGTAGTAGCGCATTACTTCCTCCTGGTCACCTGAGGTCATGGGACACAATGTTTTGCCACATCAGAGGTTCCAGAAGATAAAGAAACATATGTATCAATTCTTTGTCTAGACTTCATGGAATTTCCGTCTTCCGAACAGGATTGATTCGGACACTGGAGTGGATTCATTTAGCGCAGAAATATCACGCGTGGTCGCAGACGAACACGAGCAGCGAAAATCGTCTTTATTCTCCTACCAGGTAAAAAGGGTACACCCTAACATCCGTGCTAATTGCTATTGGACCCCTAGTAGAAAGTTCAAATGCAACATGATTAATTAGTTCGAGGAACAAAAATAATCGAAAATCATGGTACACCTGGGACATTGAGACCTCGGAGGTGGCATCAAGGAGGCTTGTAAATATTTCTGGATCGCATAAGATCCAATAACATTGTAGACGACGGATTATTGATGTTCCAATAACTCCAAGTGATTCCGAAGTGAGTCGGCCTCTCTGGTAAGCTTGAAGCTGGGGTCTGTCGATCGATGGATGCTCGATCACGAAGTAGCAAGTTATGGGCAACACAGAAATGATGGCTCTCCTATATCCTGCTAACCGGTGAAATATAATTGAGTAATGACTTATCAAAAGTAACTGAAAGGAAGAAAGTTAGGATTAGTCCGGGATAGTATGCCATATTAGACTCTGAATCACCTGCATCATCTTGCGTTAATGCAGTGGCGAAGCATGGGACATCGACTGGTTTTAGGTCCAAGAGAGATGGTGTTCGTAGAAAATGGGGTTCTAATGCTGGGGAGGGGACGACAACGACAACGACTTATAACATACACAACACGGTTTGTGCCACACCACCTCTATCTTGCTTGGTGTTGTTTTCATGCAGTAGTATGCAGAACATAGCACAAAACTAGCAAACTTACTGGTCAGTGTCCCGTGCTAGGCGGAGGTTGGATCCTGCATTCTCCCACCTGGGCCTGAGTGACATGCTAATAGGTCCTACGACTTGTCCCATTAGTGTCCCTTGTGTCACAAACACGCGCGGCGGGGGAACACTCGGATAACAAAAGCACAGGATGGCAAAAGTGACAATGGGACATGCTTTGACAACCACGGTCACCTTGGTCATCGTCAGAGTACATATCAAGTGGCAAAAATCTCTCGCTGACCAGAATGGCTAGACTCCCACTGGATGGTGGGTGAAGCCCTGAATCCTGTATCTTTCTGTACCCAACAGCATCTGAATGAGGAAACTAGAACTCACAGGATATACCACCATGAACATGCGTACTGGACGCGCGGGATGACGAGAGTAAGGGATGGCTGCTATAGCCAATCATGGGGTGCACATGCATCGTCTACATGCACTTTGAGCGGCCCTCATGCGGCTGCCGCTGGCTGGGCTAGCCACCGCCTGTGGGCGAAAAAGAACATTGTGATAGTGGCAGATTTGTGGCAGGCGCAGTATGCGCGATACAATTAGTCCCGCTGGTTCACGGTGGGATATCTTGGAAAAACACCGGTTTTCGAAGGGGTCGCCAAGGGGTGGTGCGACACTGTGATGGGAAAGCCCGAATGAAACCACTTTCCGGTAACTTGATGAAATCCTGAATTATGGCTCTTCTAAAAAATTTCAACGCTCCGGCAGTGAAAATGAACACCGCAGTATATCTGAGAAACCGTGGATACATATATTCCATCAAAGTAAGTACAATAAATACAAGCGTAGCGCTGATCCATGAGGCGGTGAGACGGGCAGCGGCCACATTTTAGTTTTCCGTGTTGTTGAAATCTGTTCTCGTTGAAGCCATATCATGAAGCAATATAAATGGTACTCCAAGGATCGATCATCAAGTTGCATCCATCTTACTTTTCCTCTGCGTATTGACCCATGGTGAGTACAAACATTATTTGAGTCGCGAGAAGCTTGGATGCTACTTTATATTGCCTAGTTTGACGTTCCATCGAGATAGGTTGGAAGCCTTATCATGCATTTTCACATCTGCGTGGTCTCGGATAATGCACACGGACTGTTGATATGATGCATGCGACAGCACACTAACTAGTTTACTACGACACCTTGTACCTTTCCTTCAGTTTGTATCTCATTCTGCCTTCGTTTCGCAAGTAAGAGAGCTGTTCTACTTGTCGAAATTCAACCAAGTGAATTGAAAGTAGTTATGTAAAGGTAGTCGTTCAATCGGGGCCACGATATGTTCCGGATCAACAGTCGACTCAATGTAACCGATGTATGTGTGACGATTATATCTACGTCTGTCTTTCCAACTGTAAAACTCATCACAAGTCGGTGATTTAATATGATGTCAACGCCAGGAGCTGCATCAGGACATACAGTTTGCACTCTTTCCATAATCCAATATTGAACTCTTAGGACGAGGAAAGGTCCGTGCACAGCCGCTAGGGAGCAGCGTGTGCTGAGCTCCTCGTGATGCACCGACTCTACCAGTACTCCAGAAATAACCAAGGTACATTCCCAGACTTAAAACGACGATAGTAGGTTGGCCCATTCCAGGTGATACATGCTTTAGTGATGTCTTGACCCTCGACATTGCAGAGGTTGAATTACATTTTTGTTGGAACATTTGCAATGAAGTAACGTACAAACCATGCCACATTGCTCGGGCGGGTTGAGTCGCACGTCCAAATGAGAAGATTAGTCCAAGACATATTGCACAGAACACAAATGAGCACATAAGAGTAGAAGAAATGGCAGTCATTCCGGTAAAACAACCTCTCAGTGCTCACTCACGCAGTGTTAAGCTGCGCTCGGCACCTAACCTTATCAACTCATCCGTCACCCCATCCTTATGAGTTGGAGGCTCTATTAGTATCAATATATATATGGAACTCGACGGGAACTCTGCTCGTGGGCCTTCCTCTCTAACGTTAAAACTATTGTAAATATTTAAGTAGCCTAGGATGATGTCCCTCATTTGGACTTCTGGACGCTAACCCCCGGGTCCAAAACGTCTGTGTTCCTTTCACCCATGCCACATCCCAGTCCTCACGACGTTTCTCGTTAACATTATGGAAAATAAACAGCTACCCGATGAAGAGCATTCGATTCAAGAAAACACCGCCTCTCTCTCGGATATCTAATCCCCCTTGCATATGAATCAAGTATAGTGAGATACTCCATCCGGTCACGTTCGTCGATCTCATCGTTTCCTGTAGTCATGATCTTGACATAATTGCATTTGATCACTTCCAGTAGGTATTCACGGAGTAAAAGATTCTATATGCCGTTGACCGTGACTTGAATTCGTAGTATACAACGTCCCTTGGACCCAGAGGTCACACAAATTCTGATGTACCACTCACAGAACTTATGCTCTCTATTGCGAATGATGATAACAGCCATCTAGAGTCAACCTCTCGTCTCAGTGGATGCACAGGACACAATATGGACTACCGCGATCATTTTATGCTGCCTAGACCTTCTGGCCCTTCGTCACTGTCTCCGCTCCCCTCTATGACCAATCAAAGAACATATGATCATGGTGCCCACATTCTTAACCCCTTAATTCCGTATTCACCTCTTGCGTATCTCCCAAAGCAGGCACCTCTCCCCTGCACAAACAATTTAAACGGTGACGGCAAGAGATATTCACATCTATCACCTTTGAATCACATTCTTCGTCACCAGTCGCTCAACCAACCTTCGTACTGGGGTGCTCACCTACTAACTTGGAAAAGGAGCGTCAGTCGCATCTCAGGTTGCACATTCCAGAATTCCGCGAGCGGCCCATCAAGAAGACAGGTCGTCTATCAACACACACATTCCGGGGGTGGCGTGGAGGAGAGCCTGGAGGCGAAAAATCCCTGGCGGATTGTCGATGGGCTGGTTATGGAAAGACGATTATCAAGAAGTCTGTTGCGAGACACATAGTAGGCATCCGCCTAGAGGAGATGTAGAGATGCCGGGGGTGTGGAAAAGAAATTGTTCAGAGTGACACCTATGGGCGGCACGCCTGGAAATCGAAGATGCCAAACCTTGGGTGCACTGATTACATACTCTGTTTGCACGGCAATTTAGTTCCGCATTTCCGAATTCCGACTATGTACCTACCGATCATGGCACTACTTTACCGCCGAGGTTTACCCTGCCTTCCATACTACTATAGTGCCGGACTGATACGATCGCAAGCCAAACAATCCCCTGCGAATAGTTTTTTACTTGATGCATATCTAGTATGCTCTGATCTTACTTTTCATGTAGTACTGATAAGCAACAGACTATTCCCGAGGCTGTCACCTGTTGCGCAGCACTACAAGTGTTAATAGCTAATATACTGGTAGATGTTCCCCTCAATAGAGGCATTCCAAAAATACTGTAAAGCCACATAAGTCGACTTTGAATCACAGTTGTGCTTTTTCCGTCTTCCTAGATCTGTGAATCCAGTCCGAATCTTACGTACACATATTTTTCCCATCAGCTCACGCTCCCACGTGTCCCAGGTATCTTTCTTGTTCGAGTTCTCCACGCAGTTCGATTGTCACCCCGATCGAGTTGATGTAAGCATGTATATATCGTTGTCGACTGACTGGTTGGGGGCGCTCCAAGATGCCCGTAGACATACCTGATCTGGGTTGTTGGCTATATGACGTTTCCCATTTAGTTCCCACACTGGCCGGGATGCCTTCGTTGGCTGCCCTCCAGCTAGTTGGCATTTGGCGTTCATTCCGATAACATGGCAAGCAAGTGAGTATTAGATTTGGCCCTGGTTACCCAACATATATAAGTCTTCTCCTTACCGTTCTGCCCATCCCCGTAAATTGCACCTCGGACCTGACTTCTGGCCGGCCTGTCAGGAGCCTTGTCCGTCATGTCCCATTCTGTTCGCTTCAATAGTCACTCAAGGTAAGAGGAGTACCGGCGCTTCCTGTCGACTGGCGCTTAACAATGCTTATTTCTTTAGTCACCATGATTCCTTAGACGAGCTTTTGAGCTTCGATTGTGCTCGCCCAAAAGTGACATTTCCGGGGTCTCCCTCACAGATCTCAAAGTAAATACAGTGGAGATATCTATTTCTCTGGCTTATAGTCTGTAATAGAGCCTTCCCTGACCCTGGCGCTCCCATTTACCACCCCGCTCAATCCGATTTCTATGATCAACCTTTTCAAGCAGACCATCAAACCGTTTTGTACACCACTACATCATATTGTCTTCAAGATGCTGTATCTGCCACCCATCAGCAACTGGCGACCCTCGGTGCTGGTAACGATGTAGGTTCGCTGGGGCACTTAACTCCTGTGAGTAAAGATATCTGGTGACATATTCGATCATTTCAATATTTCCATAGATTATGAACGACTCCCTTGCATCTTCATATTTCCCTAATGTAGACCACTCTTCACCCACAAACCACCCCTTTCAACCTATGAGTGCTTTTGCTCACACGCAACCTCCGTCCTACGAGTCGCCTATGTTTGTTGATCAAACCGCGCTGTCAAATTCTGTGATGCATATATCACATCACCAAACCCATCCCATCTCTCTCTACGCGGCACATAACTCGTCTACAAGTCCGTCGAATTTAGTCTCCCAACCCCTGGATCCCTATATTTCTCCCGAAAAGCTGTCTTCTACCTATCAAAGTTCTTACAGGAACCACTCTGTTGCAAGTTTACCCCATTTCCCGCCAACATGTTCGTCGCCTGTCCAGTCAGTTCCCCTCCAAGAGGCGGCAAAGCACATTTGCAGATGGATTAACGATGATGGATTCGAATGCAGAGCGCTGATCACGCGGGAAGATGTTCCTGAGCATCTCATTACACATGGTGTCAAGAACAGAGCACACAATTATCGTCTCATCTGCAGATGGTCGGGTTGCCGAATCAAAGGAGACAAGCAAATGATGAATCGTGAGAGTATCGTGCGCCACGTTCGCGAGAAACATATGGGTTACAGACGGATGCGTACCCTCTGATTAAATGTACGTGTGCCGTATCATTGGTTCGCAAGCAGAACGATGCTCATCTGTCTCCTTGAATCTAGAGGTTACATTGTCAAAGGCTATCCGGACCTCCAGACCTCTCGGTTTCAAGTCTACTTGCGTCCTCCTGTGGAAATATGTGGATATTTTGATATCAAAACCATACTATTATTCTATTCTCTGGGATGTCTTTCGTCACGGTTGCAGGTGATTTTTAGATCCAAATCCTGATCTAATATGATCCCACTTGTACGTTTAATACGTGATTAGAGTCGTGGTTACCTAGGCCGGCCTTCTGCGAACTACGAGATCTTTGTAAATACCTACCCATCTGATCTGAGTGATCCGGAGCTGCATTGTCGAAAGCCAATTTTGGTCCAAAATTGTAACGGAATGTTTTCTTTCTAAGGCGTCACCCGCCGAGCCCTTACATATGTGCCTCATCCATCAGCGCATCAACCCTTATTTCGAAATTGACCTTGATGCTTGATGCTTGATGTAATACTGTCATTCCATCTGGTAATCCCACGTTGTCATCTGCAAAACACGTGCACGGAAGTTTTCCGGTGGTTATGGGGCCTAACTGTGCACCATCATGGCGACTTGGCTGCCACTAGTCACCACTGCTGAATTGCCCCGCCGCGGCGCCTCATGTTTCATCAAGACCTCCACTGGCCCTATAACGTCCGACTGCTGATCGATTACCAAAATCAGTCATCGTACGAGGGTCGATGGGTTACAAGAAGGTATCAGTTGGCACCTTTGTGGCAGGTGGAGCACACAGGTTTGCCAACTTCTGACACAGCTATGCCATGTTTTTTGCCTGGAAGGCGGTGATTTGCAGTGATTGCTGCAATACTGGAAGCTGGCAGGAGCTTGATTTTAAACCCCTAATGAACAACTATATTTGCTGGCCTTGATGTGAGCCGAGGGAGTACTTCTGCTGACTCCGAAGGTCTTGAAGGAAAGGTAAGCTATCCTATTTCTAGCCGACATATTTATTTATGATCTTCCTTCCCAGGTGGCAGCCAGACTTGTTCCCTAGAATGCCATCATCCCACTAGTTGATACCTCGCTGTTGTCGTTCTCACCGCTGAAATGAAATTTGTTCTTTCCCACTACTCAGAGCTTTTACTCAAGGTTATACAAGAATGGCAAGGTTGGTAGCCAATAGTGTTCTTTGGCTGGGTCGCCAACGAGAAGGCCATTTTTTTCAGTTTTTCCCACAGGGGTACATTGGCATGGCTGGTAGGCTGCCTATGCCAATGGAAAGCACTATAGGGGAAGATGTAGCAGCGGGTTCTGGTGCTGACTCGGGAAATTCCATCCTCCCAGTCATGCAGCCTGGTGATCTTTTTGGTCTGTTTCGGGGAAGGTGGGTCTCTGGCGTGACCACATCTTGTAAAAGAGCTCATTTCTTCGTGCTGAGCAATGACCCAGAATGGGACTCCTTGGATGTGCAAGTCGCCTCGACACAAGATGCACTTTCTCAATCTTCTGGCGGGCAGCTGGAACGCACCCCCTTCTAATTTCTCCTCATCTATCGAATCTGACCCGGTTCCCCCCACCTATTCTAGTCTTCCTTTCATCAGAGTGTCTTCGGATGTCGCGTGCATGGGTCAATGTTCATCCACGTCCCTCGAGCGCGAGACATCGCTTAACTATGAACGCTTTGATCTTGCACGGCCAAATCTGGCACAACTCGGCGATGACTCTGACTATTTTCTCTTCTATGTACTTCCGTTTCCATTCGTTTGCCAACTCGGTGCTGACGATCTTCATAGCTTATGAATAGAGACCCGCAAGCCAGCGACGAAGTTCCTGGCAATGTTGAGACCCCCACTTCAGTGACATCGGACGAAATGAGCGGCAATCTTCAATCCCCCTCGTGGTATGACCATGCGGTGGATTGTTTCGAGGTGGGGAGGGTTCATAGCGCTTGAGTTCTGTTTCATTACTTACCCCTGGAGCTAGTCCGTCCATCATTTCCTTCAAGCTATGAGAGTGACCAGCCAGGAACACATACTCCTCTCGAGGTTACTTCTATCTGCGGTTATGCAGATCGTTGTCTCACTCCCGAGACCAATTCATTATACCCCGAACAGAATATGCAGCTGGTAGATCTTCCTGCCAGCAGCGTACCTGACCACACGTCGAATAATCATATTTTCGATGTCGCATATATTCCATCTAATAGACCCACTAATCACTGTGTTGTGAGCCGCCCGCTGGTGCAAGTGTTCCCGAACACCTCTCTATACATGTGATCGAAAAAACGACCCGTATAATGTGCGGGTGAGTGGGTTGCAAACAGAAAAAGCCCATAAATCCTCAGAGCATCGTTAAGGCGCACTTGGGAGATTCATCTTCGTGAAAGACAACCCCCGAAGCGCAATGTCATCGCCTATCAGACTGAGGGACTGGCATATTCCGAGTGCCCACGTTGAACGGTGCTAATTTTTGCTTTGCGTAGTTTCTAAATTCTCATAATGGGTAATACTACACATTTGGTTTGCTTCTCATAGAGGCGTTATTTATAACTCATAAAGTTCTCCTACTTTGCACTATACTATCAGGCTGGAGTCCTGTATTTGTATGTATGTTGTCATTTACACTCTCACTGTCACTATGTAACGTCAGTTTTCACTAGTTCTTTCAATGCGACGTCGTGTTGGTACAAGCACCTTCTGGACTCGGGCCCCTGACCCCTTTTGCGGCGTTGAATCGCCCTTTTCTGATCAATTATTGGTTGTGTGATGCAGAGTTGCCGCTAGTAGCGTGGCAAGGCCATGCCCGCTGGGTACATTAGCAATACCTGAGGATCTATTTCCGAGTCAGAATAGAATATCATGTTGAGCATCAGTCCAAGGGCAGCCCTCCGCCTCAGATGTACGTAGCCAAGCCTTTCGATGGCTGCCTTGCCTCGCCGACACGACAGAATATTGTTCTTGGTGACGTCAAGTCGTGTCATCTCAGCTGGCGCTGCCATAGCCCATGGCCAGTGGTGGCCCCATCACCTTTGCCCAGCGATTTGCTATTGGACCGCTGGTGGACCACACCTCGAACAGCCCTTGCAAAACTGATCACAATGCCCGTCTTCTCTACTCAGATATGATGAGCTTCTTGCGGCTGTGATATGCGTTCATAAGACGTGCCACCTGGGAATGGCACTGTCTCCGTGTGGCTGAGGAATATAAAGCCGGTCTCACTCCAGGGAAGAAGACAGCTGGCTTACCAGTGAGTGCCACCAAGAGCCATCCCAACTTCCTTCCTTCCTTCTTGCCCACCGTTGGTTCAGCGCAAGCCCCTCAAAGTATATACGAGCCTTGAAACGGTAAGTTCACCCAAGTACGAGGAACCCCGATAGTCAGTCTTAACTGAACGACTAAACATAGGGCCCTAGCGCATTCAAGTTAGCCGTAACGCCCGTCTACTACCTACCGCGAACATTTACACTATAGTCATCCCGAAAATGGCGCTTGTCTTTACACGTTTCGAACTCTGCCTTCCGTCACGAGGCTGGAGGCTCCATGATGCTGCCGCTCGGCCCCAATTGCGCGTCTCGAGGCAGCACCACAGCCTCGTTGTCTCTGCACAAGCATTTGGCGCTCGCGTCTCCGCATGCGTATGCCTGGGTTGGTGTACATGGGTGCACAAGTGGTGTGGCCATCTGTCCAAACGGCTACGCCGCGGACGTGCCACGGAGGATTCGACTGGATGCAACGACAGTTCAGACTTGAAAGAGGCGTTGTTAGCGGACTCGTGTGAACTCGAGGACTTTTCCACGCGGTGGCGGAGTCCAACCTGCACTTCGGTCCCTTGTTCAAAGTGAACCTCATCAGGTTGAGTTCCTGCGACGGTTTCCCGCTTATTTGACATCAGATCAAAACAAGGCCCTGCACCGGGTCACTACATGCTACCATCGTTGCCTTGATATCATTGACATTAGTTTTATTACCAGCTTCTTCCTTTTGTCATGCTTTTCTTAGCTACCACTCACTCATCAACTCATCATTCTGTACATTTCCTGTCCTACGCTTTTTGAAACGTTGAATATGTTGTACGATACAAAATTGAATTACGATAACAAACTTTGATGACAATGAAATACCTGTATGTCCTCTCCAATGCTACACGGTGGTAGCATTGCTTCCTGCAGGCAGGCTGCTATCTTAGTTTAGTACATCCCCCGGATAGCAGTGTCATTTTTGCAAATGGGTACCGGCTATACTAGCCACCGTAAACTAGTAATACCCCCGTCCTTGCGAGATCGCGCTTTATGTGCACGCCAAGCTGTTCCTGCATGAGTAATGGCTTGTGATCCAGACTTGGATCTAATGTTCCTTGGCGGCACCGAAAGAAAGGTACTCCTCCAACACAAGATTGCTGTGCGGGAATCGACAGGTGATAATTGGATCGTGGATGCACAATCGGCAGGTGTCATAAGTCATCGAACTTTGATCGGGTGCGATGTTTCGGTGAGAGCTTCACGGCGATCAGGGCGCGAGCAAAGTTTTTTGGAGACATGCACGAAAAGAGGACAAGACGACGCATTGCGTCAGTAACCATGCATCAGAAGTGGGAGCGTGCAGCCCTATTGTCGGTCATTCGTCGTAGTCTTGCATGTTCACAGGGTGAATCAAGGTTCTTAGCCGGGCGAAGCGAAAAAGCGGCAGCCAGTGATGTTGTTGGAAAAACTTCGCTCACCTTCACTGAATCTCAGCATATCACAGCAAGGTATGCTTCTTTTACTTAACTCGTTGGAACTCTTTTCACGTTGCAACACGCCTGCAGGAGACGGTCAGATCAACCATCGGGTATCCATCAACCCCGGAATCAAGCGCTCTTATAGTGAGTGCGTGATCTAGCTGCGCAAGCGGATTAGAGTCCACTTTTGGATCCAATCGGTACGCCACAGTCACCATTTCATATGATCCGCCTGGTACCATCGGCTGTAGCAAGTTTTCGCATTGTTGGCCATTCTACCTAATGGAGAAAACGAAATGACTGAGTAAAAACAACAGATCCCGAATCCTCGAGCCCTGAACCGCTATACCAGCCAGTCCAAGTGGTCGAGCATCCCGAACCGAAGTTGAGATCGAGGCACGGTGAACGTTTAACGTTTTCGACACGTTGACAACAGCTGCTAAGCACGCGCCGGGCGAGCCGGAGTATAATCATAGTTTGGCACTGTTGTATGTTGCTCGTGTTTCATGATTATAATCGAGCATAGTAATATTATGGCTTTTACGCCCATTCTTGCATCGCGCCAACTAGTGAGTCACCACGCCAGGTAGCTAGTGTTGTATTGGTATGCTATGCTTGGTATCTGGAAGATGGCCGTGCAAGCCATTAAACGTAATTCACATGTCTATCGGGAACCCTTAAATTTTCAACTCATCACGCCATGGCGCATCGATGAGTGATGCTCTACTGCGCTTCCACGTTGGAAGCGATCTAGAAAATCAATACATAATGTTTCTCTTACAGTGAAAACAGACTCAAACTTGAAGTCGACGGACGTTAAACAGACGAGTAACGCTGAACAGCTTGACTCTCGCAGTCGACCCACCATCGGGATTCAGTATGTGGGCTCTCAGCTCCGTCTCAGCGATAGTGTAAAAACATCAGTTCAAAATACAACAGAAAAGGGAACAACGCAAACTGAGGAAAATGAGTTACCAACTTAGATGTTTGGCAGAAAGACATATTGTATCAACGCCCACAACGTGATCTATCCCCGGCGATCAGATTATGAAAGCGATAAAGAAGCCTCAGAAGCAGGCTTTGGCGTGTCTATTCCGCCGAGATAGGAAGATTGCGTGTGGGCCCTGGCCACAGCCCTAATGGGTTGACCAAACTTGCCATCCGCCACGCCTTGAAATTAGGTTGCTGTATCATTTCTCTTGGTCAATGTTTCCTGTCGCCAGAGCAAGAGCAAGCACTTAACTGAGTTGTGTTGAGGTCAACATAAGCACCTTGAAAGCCATTCAGTAGAAGAGCGAACTTGCCATCGTGGCGGTGAGATTATGAAAGGAAGACGCTCTTGTCCTGTGTGGCATGTAGGCACGCGCCTCCTATAACCCCTCATGGCATAATTTTCCTGGAACGGCTACTCGTGTTACACTTAGTTACGTGTTTTGATTAGAGAGGATGATTAGAGTGCGGTTTGATGTATTCTCTGGAATCGAATCCTTCAGCACGTTCAAGTTGTTGACATATGCTATGACGGTCGTGGACCGTTTACACAGTTGAAGGATTATTATTGTTTTCAGGAGATGGGACGATCGGATAAGTGACCATCTCACATACCAATGAAATGCGCCTGGAGGAGGTGAGGCTAAACGACAGGATGGGGCTCAGGTTGTCGAGCACTGAAGAGCGCTCACAGCGACGGTATATAGGAAGCTGACAGCAATCGACGAGCGCATACTCGCTTCAAGTTGATTCGTACCTTTTGCTCTTCTTTTGCATCTCGTTGTGCACACAGCCGACATACCAGTCAGACCAGGTAGTCGATCAAAAAAGCTTCCACATCCAATAAAACACGGATAGTAATCGAACTGAGAGGCGGAAATGCTTTTTCCACGAAACTATGTATTATGTAATGAAAGTTTGCAGATTTCGAGATCCGAAAATTGAATCTTGTTGAACCCCAAGTTGATCAACCGTGTAAGATGGTAAAATTGCAAAATTGCACGACACTAGATTTATGCCAAGGTGCGTCCCTCATGATATCCTGCCTCTTGACCACATTCTTTTGGTGGGGTGATATTTTCAGGGTATTTCATTTCCTCTGAACTCGGCAACAATACGATCTCCTGGCGTGCTATCCGCGCGCTCTCTCCTTGGTCAAGTTACGGATATGCACAGGCAGAGCCAAAGATTGGGCGCGGCGGTGGAAACCTTAGAAAACAAAATGCCGATAGGTTTGATCGGGGGACCAACTTGGATGGTCGGCTGGGCTGTGCTCATACTGATCGTACATTGGAATTGGAAGGACTCCCGTTCTCAGCTGGCTTTCGCCCAGGTTTGATAGACAAGTAGGTAAGTCACGAGCTTTCTTCGTTGGCCCACATATAATTCAACGCTACACCGTCCCTTGTCCCTTGTCCCTCGTTATTCCAGTCTTCGAAGTTCACCCAGTACAACAACCTAAGCCTCTACCATGACGCATATCTCGGATTCATTCGACGTTCTCCTCCTAAGCAATGAATCCAGGTGAAAAGAATACAGGCACTTCTTATCAACCCGAACTGACCATGAATGCTGTCGCTCCTCAGTTTACTTGACTCCTCGGATGAATATGTTCAGGATGGCTTGGTTTCGTCACTAGTGGTGTCTCCCAATCAGTCCCTTGAGTTAGTATAAGCGAGACATTTTTTCACTTCTACTAACTGTTTGTCGTGGGCCTCTCCGGGGCCTGGACGCCCTCGTCTATCCTCCCGCTCATGAATATGTTTATGCTCACGCTCCCCCCTTTCCGACAAATTTCCAGTTTATCCAACGCCACTCATCCGCTTTCACCGATCAAGATCTTTTGTCAGCAGTCCCTGTGGCTCTTAGTGCCGGGAGCCAACAGTTTGCAAGGGCGCGTGGCTGTGGTGAACAGACAGCTACTCGCATGTTTTCATGTCGCTTACTTACGTGACCCCTTCTATAGGTCACGAGCGACTCTCCCTCTTTTTCCGATATAGTCCACTCCTCCTCGAATCTCCTCCCTCAACCACGAAGCGTTCCTACCGGTGTGTAGCCCCACTGAGATGCCTCTCCGATGTTCATTAAACAAACCACTTTTCTGGTATAGGTACTTGCTGTCGACAAATCCAGCCATCCCTTTCCACTGTGATGCAGAACTCTTCTTCTGCTTTTTCTGAATTGGTGCCATGGCCTACTGATCTCAATGAACCCCACTACAAGACTGTTAGAAATCCGCCTTATTGCCCTAAGCGATCATTCTCGTTACAAGACCGGCCTAATTTCCTTAAAGAAGCGGACACACACACTTGTAGATGGATGCGCGATGATGGAACCGAATGTGGGGAACCAATCACTTGGAAAAGTGTTTCAGATCATCTTGCTATACTACATGGCATCAAGAAGATAACACACAACCGTCGCCTACAGTGCAAATGGTTTGGGTGCCAGCTTAAAGGAAACAAAGATAGGATAAATCGGCAAAGTATTCTACGCCATACTCGAGAGAAGCATTTGGGTTATAGGCGTTCCTCTTAGTTGAATTCAAGTGCGAGATACGCCATGTACGTGATCAAATCATGGAGTCCTTACACACGACTGAGTGTCCAAGGAGACGAGGGAGGTCACGGCGGTC
Organism: Austroboletus festivus; assembly: GCA_038088875.1. Lineage (NCBI taxonomy): Eukaryota > Fungi > Basidiomycota > Agaricomycetes > Boletales > Boletaceae > Austroboletus > Austroboletus festivus. Next base: position 1,482 of record JBBPJU010000006.1, on the reverse strand, counting down.
TCGTCCTAGTCCTACATAGTCCTACAAGGCGTGTATTTCGTCACTTATGCATTCCCTGAAATCGTACCTATTGTCAGAAAAGAATAGATTCTAGCCTCGGTGAGGCTTATTATATTACATCTATTTATCTTTTATTGTACATCTACAAAAGTGCTACAATGAGGTTATAACTATACAAATCAGTACTACGGACATCCCTCGTCAGTAAGTCCTGACGTGTTCTACGGCTGCAGTATTTTTGTCAAAGTGACAGTATTGTTGCCGTTCACCCTCGCTTCGTAGGCCACTGCACTTGGATGACTAATGGCCTGAGCCTGTCTGCAACGGGATTCTTTCCGGGCGTGGAACGCTAGGCTGTCCCGACGCGTGTATGTAACCTCACATACAGAACATGACCAGCGCAAACCGAAATGAGTTTGAAAGTGTCGCGCTAACCCGCTACGCTGCAAAGTCGAGGTACAACGGTCCCACTCACAGCTTATAATATCGGTTGGGCCTCTTTTGAGATTCACGTTATGAACACATGCCAGGTGGCGCTTGACAACTTCCTTATCGGAAGTGATCCAAGTCCTGCAGCCTTTCCACCGGCACTGGAAAAAAGGGGTACCGCTAATGTTGGGTACGGGTGGAAAATCGACGGCAGCCAGCGGGACCGTCAGTGAATAAAGTGGATCAAGGGGTGCGGAAGTGGTGATAGAGGGCTGATGGGGAAGCCTCTCCGAGATTTCCAAAGACGGAATGAGGAAATGATTTCCGGTGGAAGGCGGTGGACTTAAAAAATCATATGACCCCCGGTAAGAGCTTTCCGAAATAGTGGGTTGCATGGCAGAAACCGACGGATGAAGATCGGTGGTAGGGTTGCAAGGAGACAAGTAGTGAGTGGAATACAAGGGGGATGTAGGGCCCGAGTTGCTAAGCACACCAGCGCCCATAAAAGTCGGATCAAGTGGCAGGGCAATGAAAGGCGGCGGTGGCGGCAGTGTTTGAGGATATCCCGTAAAATAATTTTCGTGCATGGAGCCAAAAGAGGAGATATGGTGGCTCGTGTGGCCGCCAATGAAGTCACCAGGCCAGGTGCGCTCAGTTGAATCCGGAAAAGGTTCATCGCCAGAGATTAAGGGCTCGGTACCTGGAATCGTATTATAACTGGAATGAGGGGAGATGTCGGCGGTGTACAACGGAATGAGAACCGGCGGGAGAGATGGAGATCCTGAAAGCTGTAATGCAGTCACGGGCTGATGTGTTCCAATAGGTTCAACTGTTGGGTAGTCCATTAGGGCAGGGACATTCCTCTGGGCCACAACGGTGACGGGGTTTGTTAAATGAGAGGTCTCGCAATTGGGGTGTAAATAACTGGGGCTTGGCATAGAGTAGGTGTTTCCGGCAGCGGCGCGGTGACTAGAATAGCTGTCAGTGTTGATAATAACATGATGCTCTGCAGTACTGACGACGGAAGTGAAAATGGCCCGTGCTTGTCGCTCA